>BCLH01001710.1:54128-71736 GCA_001602315.1 Zoysia pacifica | reverse complement strand
TTTTAGAATGCATCTAATTAAATATATGATATAAATAAGATTACATATGAAATGACACCTCACCCACTTGTTATGTCAACTAAACATGCTTTATATTAGCTTAAAATCACATAAACACATTAGTGCTCCGGAAGCGTGATAATGCATACACTCACATGACTCGCTAGCATAAACACATAAGCATTGTTTAAAGTGAACTCAATAGTTAATCAACAATCCATAGCGAATACCGCTAAGTCATGATTATGCATAAAACGCAGTGGCGGATCTAGGATTTCAATCATGGGGGGACAAACTCAAGAAAAAAATTCACCACACGATACCGATAAACTATATTATAGTTTAAATATGATATCTACATGTTTGTAAGATTGCATATTGAAAATGCCAGTTAAATCAAAGCTTTACACGACGATCTGCCATAGCTTGAAAGCGCTTGATAATATTCTCGTTACTCACTTCATGAAAAAAGTCTCGCTCAATGAATGTGACCAAACAATCATTCAAGTACTGATCTCGATCTCCCATCTTGTTTCGTAACTTGGTCTTCACAAGGTTCATAGCTGAAAATACTCTCTCAACATTTGCAGTAGCCACAGGAAGGATGAGGACTAGTTTCAGAAGCAGATAAACAAGTTTGAAGTGCTCATTCTTATTTGTCTCAACAAGTTTGATAGATAACTCATTAAGGTTCTTTAATCCTTGAAACCTTGTGTCGTGGCGCATATCTAAAATGAACATATTAAGCTGTGAAGAAAGTTGGATCAAATCTACACTTGAAAATTCTTCTGGATAGAACTTTGCAAGTTTAAGAAGTTTTTCCTTGTCATAAGAAGAAATGAGTTTGCTGGATTCAATGCAGCCATACAAGTCAGAAGCTCTGTGTTGACCTCATCAAACCTGTCATTAAAAGTTAAAACCATATATCAAAATACTAAAATGAGTTATCAAATAAAGACATGTTGATAAACATTTACAATATTTATCAAACCTGCTATTAAGCTCTTGAAGTTGCATATCAATGATACTTAGAAACATTTCAACATGGAAGCGATGATGATTCTTTACTTTCACAAAGTAGCGTTTTGGTCTCCCTACAGGCACATAGAAACCTTCCATATCAGGAACTTTGATACGATGCTTAGTACAAAACTGAGTGACATCCTTAAGAAAAGTCTCCCATTCACTATCCTCCCGTAGCACTTGTAGATGAAACTTAGTGGTCTCAATAAGTTCGACTGCATTAATAATATCTTGATCTTTCCTTTGCAAAGCATTGCACAACTCATTTGTGTAACCAAATATTGTAAGCAGCAAGTGTGCCATAAAGACAAAGTCAAACGATTCAATCACTACCAAGCAATTTTGAGCTTTCATACGTTCGGATTGGGATTTATCTTTCCCAATCTGAATAAGAACTTTGCGCAAGGTAGGATACAAAGCGATAACACGTGAAATGGTCTTGTAATGAGTACCCCATCGTGTCTCGCCGGGCCTTCCTAAACCCATTTCTTGATTTAAACCTTGTCCAGTTTCAATTTCAACTAATTCCAAGGCTTCCAAGACTTGCTGCGCTTGAGCTTCTCTAAGCATGTGATGCTTTTTACAAGAAATCCCAACAACATTCAATAGGTTCGTAAGCTGATCAAAGAATGACACACAATCATCATTTTGTTTGGCAACGGCAACAAGAGTTAATTGGAGTTGATGTGCAAAGCAATGAATATAGTGAGCAGAAGGAGCTTGCTCCATGATTCTAGTTTTGAGTCCATTGATTTCTCCCTTCATATTACTAGCTCCATCATAACCTTGACCACGACATTTAGATAATGTCAATGAGTGCTGCAGCAGCAAAGAGACTATTGCATCTTTCAATGTCAAAGAAGTAGTGTCCTTGACGTGAACCATGCCAAGAAATCTTTCAATAATCCTACCTTTTTTATCAACATATCTTATGCAAAGAGCAAGCTGTTCATTTTGGTAAACATCACTAGATTCGTCAGCCAAAATTCCAAAGTAGTCATCACCAAGATCTTCAATGATAAGCTTGCTAGTTTCTACAACACAACAATTAATGATATCTACTTGTATGATATGGGCAGTCATTTGACAATTCTGTGGAGCATTTGCTAAAACAACATTTCTAACTTCTTCAAAGAGTTCAGCCAGCCAATTTAAGAATTCCTTAAAATTTCCCATATTGCTTGATGTGATTTTTTCATCATGACCCTGACAAGGCAGCCCCTGATGCAAAAGAAACCTCAAGCAGGCAATAGAATAGGTTAAGCGAGCCTTATACTGGGCTTTCTCATCAGCAGTATGCTTAACATAAGTGCTTTTGATTGACGCTTTCGGTCTGATGAAGAAATTAATTTTTCAAGTGCCTGATTGTGGGTACTCTTAATGCCACCAACATGTCCATCAAGCTTATCAGGTTTGTTCTATTTTCTAAATCCACTATTAATAAAAGCATCAACACCAACATAATTTGTTGTATCCGCAAACAAATAACAGACAAAACAGAAGGCTGCATCATTTTCAACACTGTACTCGAGCCAATTATACTTGTCGAACCAGGACACAGGGAAGCGGCGCATACCTCCAACTTTTCTCTTCGGAAAATTATATGTCTTTGGCTGACATGGTCCTTTTGCAATATACCTTCTTCTTACAGCATCTCTCTCATTTGCTGCATATTGAATTATAGGTACCCTCTTGCCAGGATCATGTGGAAGACGATTAACATCATAAACACCCTCATTTATCTCCTCTGTATCCTGAGTCTCCTGTCCAACCGCACTTTCAATTCTTGTTGCTGGGCCACTATCAATATTTTTAGAATTTTGCTGATTCGATGTTGATGCCAAGACCTTCATTTTCTGAGCATGAGCACTCCACAAAGATGATAGATCAGTGTTCCTCCTCTTCATACTTTTCTCAAAGTTTCTACAAAAGTACAATTTAAAATCTGTTTAGTAATTTAGAAATAAAAAGAATTATCTGACTGACTTGGATGGATTAAGATAAGAAATTAAGAATGTTTACTTGGATGCATTGCAATCCCAGTGTAAACAGACAGTAGCCTGAGCAGTGAGCAGCCTTGCCGAATGCCGACTGCAACGAACGTGACCAGGAATAAAAAATCCCCTCCGCCGGCCACCAGAACTGATGCTGCTGCGGTGTTGCCTGCTGAGATCGATCAAGGGACGAGAGTCAGAGAGATCGTGAGCGGCCGATAGTGATCGATTAGAGAGATCGTGAGAGGAAGAGGAACCGTCCAGCAAGAGGGATGAGAGAAACGAGAGAGAGTTAGTAACTTTTCTTGGACTCTTCGTCTCCTACCGATTTCCTTAGGCTCTTGATCTCCTGCCGATAGGTGCTTTTCAATTTCCATTATTCCATATATATACATATTCGTTTTTTTTCCAGAAATTTTGGAGGGACAGCTGTCCCCCCATGCACCCATCTAAATCCGCCTCTGATAAAACGACACATATAATTCCTAGAAATAATAAGCGAACTGTAATCTAAGTTCATACTCGTATAAAGGCCTTAGTACAATTAAATAATACCTAACCATGCTTAACTACCCATTTAACCTCATAAGCATTGGGATAAAGCATCTAAATAAATATTTATTCTAATAATTAACTTATAGTAAATAATACTAAGGTGCATGTAAAATAATGAGCATTGCATTAGTCACCACAACATGCATGGCATTATGCTTTGATTTCCTTGTAGAGTTTATCCGGCTCTTATTCGGAGTTTATAGGATCTTATCGATTCTTCTCGAGCTTTGTTTCTTTTACGGTAGTTTTATTAGGTGTATTTTACCGTGTAGACAATGCTGAGTTCGAGGATGAGTCGGGCTCCAAAAGAAGACAGAAGAATAGACATACGAGAAAAAGCCCGAAGACGTTGGCATCAAGCCAACAATTCAAGAATCGGATTTTGAAGATTATCGAGAAGACAAGTACCGAAGATTAAGGATTTGCAGACAAGCTCTAACCCCTTGATCATATTCATCCTATAATTTGCTTGCGCACTCATATGACCTAAATACTTGTTTATTTTAATCTATGTTAAAACATTGTGTAGCTAATACCCTACTTGACATTACGTATTTATATTTTTATTAGTTACTTGCTCACATTAAATATGAATACTACCTTGTTACCCGTTGATGACACCCCCTTGTTAGCTATAGGACTTCCTTCGTTAAAACCCTTTAACGAGCGAAAAGTTGCTTAGATATTAGATTGTTTAGGAACTCTTATGCGATGCAGTGCGTCGCCGCACTATACACCAATCATCTTATGAAATGTGTTAAAATGAGTTTGCTAGTGTGTGTCAAATAAAGTGGGTATGGGTGATAGTGCAAGTAGTGCTAGGTGATGGGAAGAGATATTGTTTTTGGTAGTGGGGTGGGCTCCTAGTGCTACGTGTTGTGCTTGGTGTTAGGCTTCGGACTGGTTCAACTGTCGTGGACGAGTGCTGCCTCTGCCATATAAAGATCGGTTCATCAGACCTCAATGTAGTGATTTTGTGCAATCACAGAATCTGTCTGAGCGGGACTCACTCTATCCCTTTGGTTATCCACAATGACCCCTAAAGACGATCGAGAGACACAAGCACAGGAGCATACGTGAGATATTCACGGTCCGGTCTTCGATTACAGCAATAGCCCGTGTCTTGGGATCATACTGCCCACCGGTTTAGCCCTCTAGTTTCTATAATTATCCGTCTGTGTTTGGGGTCCAGAGAGTAGACGTGGATGTCCTGAACTCATGATCTGGCTACAGAAATGTTCTATCGCGTCATCGATGGCCTGAAAAACGCTGAGCGATGACCCTTGTTAGTATTTAAGTGGACTTTGTAGATACCTTAGCGTGTGTTGGAGTGAACGTTATGCGACTTTGTTGATCAAGTGGAGTATAGCCTGTGAGTACATTGTACAATCTCTGCAGAGTGTGTAATCCATTCGGAATGACTGTTGTCACGGTATTAACAAACTACAGCTTAGGCTCACTTTGATTAGTCTTAATCATCTCTTTGATGGCGTGAGTGGGTGTAGATGCCCGTGTTTTGAAAAGTGTAGGTTATGTGCCAGGGGATGGTATGGTTGTGTGCCAGCTCCTCGACTAAAACTTGACTACTGGCGAGATTGATGAACATCTCCCCCAGGACCTACTAAAATACGGACAACAAATATCGTGTGCTCCTTTTTCAAAGTTTCTGTAGTGAATCTTGCATAAAATTGGACTTTTGCAAAAGAAGACCCTTTTAGCCTAATCTTTACTACAACCAAATTACATCCATATATACCTTGCTTAGTGTTAGGGCTTGCTGAGTATCTTACGTACTCACAGTTTGTAGTTGTGGTTTTATCAGAGAAGATTAGTAAAAGACGACAATGTATTGGGTTTTTGTTCTGCTTTCCAAGTTTGATTGTGGTTTTGGACCATGTTTTTCGCTGTTTGTTTCACCTCTAACTGGTCAACTGGCTGTAGATATTTTAATCCTCACTAAGTTTTCTCTAAAAGTCTGGTATCAGGTATATCTTTTTATCCGAAGTATGCTTTTGATATACTTTCTGATACGACAGTGTGTATCAGCTACTGATTCAGAGACTGATACGTGATGCACATTGTATCTTAAAAAAATGAGGTATGACATAGATCATGCCCGTAGCGGGCTTTACGGGATGACATCTAACCAGTACCGTGCCCGTGACGCTCGTCGGGCTATTGCATGTGTCGAATTTTAAAACCAAGCCAGCTTGAATAGTTTTCAGATTTTTTAATTTTTTAATTTTTTTTGAAAAATTTAAACTGAAATCGGTGAAACGATACCAGACTGGTTTTTAACTATTTTGTTAATCTTGCTGGTGGGATTGCAGGCCAAGTACGGCACGGTTTTGATAATTGCGGGCCGTGCCTTGGGCCTGCTACAGGGTACATTACACGCATCGACACTGCTACCTCACCAGACCACCGCACAGCCCGAATGCCCAGATTTGCCACGGCTGAGTCCATTGTGCTAGAAATCTCATTTATATTGTCGGAGTACGTTGATCTCGAGGTTTAACTGGTTTTTTTATTTCTTTATGAGGTAATTGTTGTTTAATAATTATTAATTATTATATTAGTCAATTTAAAAATTAATTATTGAGTTTGGTAGATGACTGTAATCAGGAACACATTGTTGGCTAATATTAATTTATTTTTTATATTTTTTGCTTAACTTAATGGCTGAGATCGAATTCATGTCTTGCATCTTAGAGTTGAACCAACAACACTTAATCTACCTAAAGATCTCTTATATTATTATGCCATTAAAAATGCCTGTGGATGGTTCTAGGGTATTTTGTAGAAACAGATGCACTCCTATTCATTTTTAATCCACTTATAGTCCGGCGAATATGCACGTACTATGAATGCTTGGCGCCATAAAGGTTACTCGGCAAAGGTGCTAAAACTTGACCTTTTGATCTCAAGAAACGGCAGTGGAACAAGTGGCACACTGGTTCAAGCTTAGGGTGCAGTAATCAATAGTCCATCTATGAAATTTCGTGCAGCAAATCACTTGTTAAGGGACCAGTTTTCTGCGAATCACTTGATAAATATTGTGATCTCTGCTTTGTTGGCCCGTTGAAGCCATTGAATAAAAATGAATACCATCAGTAATACTACTAGCGGTATTGAGGACCGTGGAAGTCCTCATAAAAATGCTCAAACCCTGTCATCTTGTAGCCAAAGATTGATTCAATATTATTATGTGAATATTGGGATTCAAAACTGATATTACTGCACGATCTCTACATGAACAAGAGGGGACGAGAACGTCGAGAATACTGCCACGCGTTCTGAGATTCAGTGTCGGCACCGGCTGACCGTCCGATGCATTAGTCAACGTGCATGTGCATCCAGAGTTCACAACTGGTTCAGTATAGCAAGCTCGTGGTTCCCCGAGGTGAAATCGGTAGTATCCTACGCAGCGCGCTGCTGGATTAGGCAACTTCACGTGCGCCATTGACGCCTAGCCATTTGATCAATGACATGCAGCTTGGTACTCGCGTCTCTTGATCTTGAATCCGTCAATGCCTGGATTGTTAAGAAACCTCAGTAGGTCAAGTTTAGCAGCGTTCCCAAGTTCGGATCTTTAGTGTCATAAGCAGATTATTCAAATTGTTCCCGCCATGGTTTCTGCTGACTTTAGGTTAAAGGCAAACCACTGCACCAGCAAGCATCCTCTGCAAGAGAAGCAGCAGCCGGTTCCGCAAGACATGGACACCATCGAGAGCAGCAGAGACGACGAGCTCAGCTGGCTGGAGGTCGAGGAGGAGGCCGTGCCGTTCGCCGGGACGAAGGCTGCCAAAGCAGCCACATCCACCAGCGCCAGGCGATGGAGCACCGTGGTGAATGCCACGCTGGTGGTCCTGATCATGACCTTGCCGCCGCTCATCATCCTCGGCGGCCGCCTCGGCGCGCCGGCGGTTTGGATCACCTTGACCGTGGCCGGCATAGCCTCACAGAGAGGAAAAGGTATTCGATGGATCGATGTTTAGTGCTCCTAGTTGGACTCATTTTGTTCCTGATGAAACTTGAACGTGGGCTCTGATTTTTTTTTTTTTTAGAAATTCGGGAGGAGAGCATACCATCTTTTCATTCTTTTCAAAATTCATACATGGGGTAGGGTTACAAATGAAAAAGCAGGAGAGGGGAGGTGGGCTCTGAATTGATCTTCAGTTTCACTCATCTTCTGGTAACTCTGTTTCGGCATTCATTTTCGTTCAGCTGTAGGAGTAGAATCCAGGAAAGACGTGCTTCTCAGTGGCCTCCTGATTCCAGGATTCGACGAGCAGTCCTGCGCCAGCCGCTACCAGTCCGTGTACTACTACAAGAACCTGACGCGGCAGCCGTCACCGTACCTCGTCAAGCGGCTGCGCGAGCAGGAGGCGCTGCAGCGGCGATGCGGCCCGGGCACCGAGCCGTACATCCGAGCATCCGAGCGGCTCAGGTCCAGGGCGACGGCCGACGTCGAGAACGTCGACGGCTGCAGCTACCTCGTGCTCATCTCGTACCGAGGCCTCGGCAACCGGATGCTGGCCACCACCTCGGCCTTCCTCTACGCGCTGCTCACCGGCCGCGTCCTCCTCGTGGACCCCGGCCGCGGCGACACGCTGCCGCGCCTCTTCTGCGAGCCGTTCTCGGGCGCGACGTGGGTGCTGCCTCGCGACTTCCCGATGGAAAACCTCAGGGACCTGGACGAGGCGGCGCCGGAGACGTACGGGAACGTGGTGGTGAACCGGAGCGGCTCCGTGTCCGGACTGCGGTTCGTGTACCTGCACCTCGACCACGGCGCGTCGCCGGCGAACCTGCTCGCGTACTGCGACGACTACCGGCAGTTCCTGCACCGGGCGCAGTGGGCGGTCCTGCGGGCGGACCAGTACATCGCGGCGGGGCTCTTCTTCAACCCGGCGTACCGGGACGAGCTCGACAGCCTGTTCCCGAGGAAGGACTCTGTGTTCTACATCCTGTCGCGGTACCTCCTGCACCCGACCAATGAGATCTGGGGCATGGTCACGAGGTTTTACAACGCGTACCTGAAGGATGCGGACGAGAGGCTGGGCATTCAGATCAGGGTGTTCGACAGTGACAAGCCGTTGCAGCGCATCCTGGATCAGGTTCTGGCGTGCACGTCGCAGGAGCACCTGCTGCCGGGGGTGGTAAGCAACAAGGGCGGAGGAGCGCCGCCGGTCCCGACGGCCGGTGCCCGGTCCAAGGCTGTTCTCATCACCGGGTTGAGCTCGTGGTACCACGACAGCATTCGGGAGATGTACTGGAAGTCGCAGTCGGCCGACGGCGAGGTGGTGAGCGTGCACCAGCCGAGCCACGAGGGGCAGCAGCACTGGTTCCACGGGGAGCACGACATGAAGGCGTTGGCCGAGATCTACCTCCTCAGCCTGACGGACAAGATCGTCACCAGCGGCTGGTCGACGTTCGGGTACGCCGGCACCGGGCTCGGCGGGCTCACGCCGTACATCATGTTCAGGTCCATGGACAACATGGTGCCCAAGCAGGCGTGCACGAGGGCCATGTCAATGGAGCCGTGTTCTTTCGCAGTGCCGCACTTCGACTGCACCAGGAAAGAGATCGGTAGAGATGTGCTCCAAGGCAATGTGCCTCATGTGCGCGCTTGCGAGGACGTCTTCTGGGGAGTTAAACTTACTGATACTACGGAGTAGTTTTCATACAGCAGCACCAGACAATTGTACGTTTTGATTAATAATTTTATGCTAGTATGATTCATTAGTTACAAAATTAAAATATGATCTGTCGCTGCACCATTGCATATGAGGCATGTTAAGGTAGACCAAATGCTACTAAGAATTCAATCTCAACCATTGATTTTTTTCTAAAAAAATAAATAGAAAATAGAAAAAATGTAAAACCATCTTAGCTAGCCAGCATGTATTCTTACTTTCCACAACAACCGCTTTAGTTTCCAAAACAAACAAATTCCTTTACAAATTAAATACTCCCTATTGTAAGTAATTACTGTGAGAGCTAGAACTTTAACCAACTGAGAGGTAAAAGACCAATTTACTCCTCAAGATCAATGCAAATGGATTGTTCATAATCATTTTGGGTCTATTTTAAAATCTGCCTTTTAGAATAAAGAGTATTATAAGATAGGACAGGTATTAAAATTACTTTTGGATATGCACATATATAAGCCAAATCATGGTTCCAATAAACACGCGGTACTTTATATAAATATACATAACTTTCTTAAATCCTTGCAAATAACTTGAAGTTCTACAGCCACTGAACTCGGGAAATGAGCAATAAATTGTGCATGCACATACACTCGCATACTGAGTTTTATTTATTGTCTGCTAATAGGGTGATAATAACAAGCTGGAGTGAAAAAACAACAGAAATTAATGAAAAAGACAGGAGACATAGATGTTTAGAATATTTTCTTCTTCAATGACACGACGATAATTGCAATCTTTGGTTTCCCTTCGCTTAGATGTTTAGCCACACGACCAGCATAATCTGAGAAAAGCATGTCCAGTATGGCGTCTCCACCTCCAAAATGGCTTGCGACCACTGACTCTATCACTGCTCTAAAGAACTTAGCGACGTTTATACCACTTTGGACACTGTCATGTGCAACGACACTTTTCAAGTCATCATCATAAGGATCCCAGTTTGACTCGAACATTTGGAGACAGTTCATTTCAAACAATCCACTTTGCTTCACTACATCCTCTACTTCACGGACTGAAGGCAAATACATTGGAACATAGAATGACTCAAGTTTCTTTTTCTGTACAAGGCCCTGTCATCATAGAAATTCTCAATCGTGTCCACCATTTCTTTGTATAGAATGTGTAGGATACAAAAAACAAGAAAATTCAAAACTTGATTAGTTTTGACTGGCAGTTCGTTTAACTATATATTTATTTGCATCTCCAAGGTATAATATTTATACCAATTCTATTTCAATTTATCAACACTATTTAATTTTAGGAGTTATCAGTATTCGACCACTACGGCGTGTAACAAATTGAGGTAGATGTATAACTTAAAGAGTTATTTAAATTTCACAAAACTATAGATTTGAGTTATAATTTCACAAACTTTAGATTTTATGTTGAAATTATTACACATCTAAATATTTAAGTGTTGTTCTTCATATGCTTCAAGTGGCTCTCACTTGTTAGGTCCATGAGCCACACCTCTAAAATGTGTAGTTTTGTGATAAATTAGATACAAATTTTGTAGCATTGTGAAGTTGTAGCTAGCTTAAATCTATAGCTTTGTGATCATTTTATTAAATATAGTATGTGCATTTTTGTGAAATTTACTATTTAAGATATAATGTGATGATAATAAATGGCTTAACATGTACAGTATTACCTTCTCAACAAGAGATTGCAGGGATTGCGCAAACAATCTGAAAAAATGATGGTTCCAATCATCAGAGCGCACATCGTCGTTCTTCCAACCAATAAATGTTAGAACCATTTGGCCGCCGACCACAAGTTCTTCGTCGCGCAGCCTGAGGAAGATAGAGAAATCCTTCTGGAACTGCTCGTGATATAGTTTCACTACTGATGTCAACGAAGTCTTTGAGATGTAGACATCTTGTTCATCTTGGGGCGTTTTCTTCATGCCCTCCAATCCCTCTGGTGCCTGTATAGCATGCATAAGGTTGAGTCCATGAGTAAAATACATGATTCACAATCACTGAGTCACATGCATAACGAACGTATCATAATAATTCACAGTCACAGAGTAACATCCATGATGAACTTAGCCAAATAAATAATGTGAGAGATGTTACAATTCTTGGAGTTAATCACAGCCGTTATACCTGTGAGCGCCAGTGAAGGCAGAACAAAGAGTGGAAGAGGTGGACAGTTTGACAAGGGAAAAGCCTCGTGTAATACGAGCCTGGTAACCCGCTGATATAGTATGGCGGCAACGACTCCCCCTTGCGATTTCTTGCCTCCGACTCCTTGAATTGCGCGACCAAATGGAAGAGACCGTTGAAGTCATTGCCTGGCAGGTCATTCAGGAAGAACTGAATCTGCACGTGCCCACGTCGTCTTCGGTTAATTAGTTGATCACAGGCGCCGTCGCAATGGTGAGCCATGGTGTCTATCACCTCCGAGACGAAGCGCAGCGTATTGGGTCCCGAGGAGCAGCCCAAATCGGCGACAACCACGGTTTGGGGGTGGAGATTTGTGTATACTTCTATCATGGCCTTCTGGAGAATTGGCATGATCTCCAGCATAGCTTTCCCCTGTTTCCACACGAAGAAGAAACAAGGCAATATTGTAACTAGTTCAGGTTTTTTCGTGAGTCTAAATATAAGTGTCCCACCAATGAAATGAGTGTGTTAGTGGTGGAACTCTTCACAGGGCCGCTAGGGCCATGGCCCTAGTCCTGGTAAATAAAACATGACTACTTCTAATTTATTTCATAGCAAATATATGCATCCTTCAATAGATTTGTTCTCTTATGACATCGATACAAAATTAATTATTTTATCTTTGTATTTTATATTAGAATTACGCAAATAAAGAAGGCCAAAACATTAACATCTCTCCTGATCTCACTTCGTAAATAGACTTTGTCTGATAGAGCTTCTCCACGGATTTCACCGTCTTTTAGTGAAGTTGTACCAAATAATTTAAGATAGAGCTGTTCTTATTTTCAAAGTGATGACGCATGAAAAAAAAGAGGAGAGGGAGCCATCAAAATGTAGCTTAATCGGCTCTCCCTATCCTTTTTGGCACTCAATATTTTTGAATTATCCCATATTTTTAGAAGAAGCTGGTTTACTAAATGTTTTCAAATAAGCTAGTCAGAAAAACCATTTTTCAAGAGAAGTCAAATATAAATCTATTTTCAGAGAACCCAAAGCTCCACTAAATAGGGTCTAGATTGTATTGTTTTTATTTTGAGTAAATTTCACAAAACTATAGGTATTTTATCTATATTATCACAAAACTACATGTTTAAGCTATAGTTTCAGAAAACTACAGATTTGCTACAGTGGTTTCAGCAATATATCTATACAATCTATAGTTTTGTGATAATTTGAACATAAAATCTGTAGTTTTATGATAATTTAGATATAAAATCTGTAGTTTTGTGAGAAATTAGATATAAAATATGTAGCTTTATAAATGTATGATTTAAATCTGTAATTTTGTGATAATATTGACAAACTATATGTAGTTTTACGAAATTTACTCTTTTATTTTTTGTGTGCTAAGCCTATTAACAACATGAATAAAACAATTTTTTTAGTGTTGATTTCTTGCTTGACAGTATCAATCTTGAGCAAGAGTCAGTGGCCCTAGTCGTGTCCCTGGCAAAGTTCTGCCACGGGTTCAGAGAGAGAGAGAGAGAGAGAGAGAGAGAGAGAGAGAGAGAGAGAGAGTTACTTGAAGTCTAGAATTCTTAGCATAGCTAGTTTCTCCGTCTCCTGAGACCATATGTAGATTATGTTCTACAGTACTCATGGTTGGAATCAAGGTTTCTATCGGTTGCTGCAGGGTTCCAAAGTTGAGATGGGAGGGACGAGGTATGTTCCTTGAGAAGCCTAGCCGTGAGGAGGTGCAGAATTTATAGAAGAAATTGCCATGTTTTGCCTAACATCTCTACTTACTTCTGCATGTGGTGAACTGACAACATACACATGCACAACAGCTTTTGTTTTCATAGATGGCTCCCATCATTGAAGTAAATTAAAGACAAAAATTAATTGATTCACAGGGCTACACGTCTGATAAATTATTTGCATGAATATATACACACTGTAGTGCTATTCTACACCTAACCCTAATTACTGGACAAAGTTGAGTGAAATGTTTCGATACTTATCATCATACCAACTATACTTTCGATAATTTATGTTTTTGTAGTCACCATCAGTAATTATTACTAAAATTCTATGCAGCAAGAGATTTGCATGCATTACCATTTTGTTAGAAGTAAATTTTGAAACATATAACTATATTCATTGGAGTAAAACAAAACTACGGGTTCTGAGTTAATTAATTTTAAAACATTTATGACTATCTGCACACATGGAACACCAAATGATCTTTTAGATTCAACCCACTTGGCAGCTACTCTCTTCATCCATAAATATAAGGGATTGTAGGCTTGATAAAAGTCTAACTCTTTTAACTTTGATTGACAATATTTATAAAAAATAATTTGTTTTAATAACAAAAGTTAACATATTTGGTAGTAGTTTTTGTGAGGAATCTAATAATATTATTTGTACTTTATTAATGTTTTTAATTCTTTTATTATTTTAATTAAAATTTAAAAGATTGGAATTTTTGCTTCCATTCACGCATTATGCTGTGTTTGATTTGACTGCGAAATAACATCAGTGATGGCCTCTTTTTAAGAAAAAAAATATATAGTTGACTTTCTTGCTGATCCTGCAGTAGATTTAGGCTATGTTGCTTATTTTTATTTCCACTTGACATTTCTATATTTAGCCGCCCATCCTACTTACTCCATAGGTAACTTTTAAGTGGCACTAGTACCTATCCAACCAGCTGCAATTTAATACTAAAGATATCGTCATCATAGTAATAGACGATGAAGATACAATGAATCAGCCGCATAATCTAACCGAAACATGATATATATCATTGTTTCGTTACCGGTGCATAAATTATTCTCAAACCGCATAGTTGACAACATCATAAACAATGCCGTGTTTCACATCTTGCTTTCCTTACTCCTGATGGAAACTCACATCGCTTACCGAATTTTGAGCTTTATACTTCCCATCCTTAATACTATAACCTAGATGACCGACTTATGAATTAGTCAAGTCAACGTGCATGTGCATCGAGAGTTTACAACTAGGTCAATCAGTAAGAATACTAAGTTGAGAGGTTCCCCGAGGTGAAAACGGTAGTAGAATCTGACGAAGCGCAATGCTCAAATGAACGCCTAGCCATCAAAATGACGTGCAGCCCGGTAGTCGAGTCTATTGAACCCGTCAAGGTTAACAAAGAAATGGATGGGTTGTTTGTTATCATATGGTAAACTTAGCAGCATTACTGTCGGTGTTCTGACAATCGACACAGTAGAATTTACATAATCAGATAGAGTATTCGTGAGCTTTTCATATTCGAATGGTCTAGTCTACGAAAAAGACTCAAACATTAACATGGTTCAGACCGTCGAGAGGCATAATACCCTACGTGCAGGGATGAGAGAGATCAAATCGTATGAACTTAAAAACGCGAATATAATGCGAAAAGGCTTTAGCTTGATCAAAAACTCTAGCATGCGTGTGGGGATGTGGTTACTGTGGGTTGCTTAAATACAACTTGGTTCACTTCACTCGCTTCTCTTGTTCTCTTCGTCTGATGCTCCATAGTACTCCTTTTATAAGGGTCGGACCGGAGGCATCAATTTGGCGCCTACAGAACCCGCTGGCCCTCCGTCAGGTGGGGCCTTAGTCGTCATCTGAGTTGGTCGCCTGGCGCCTACTTGCGCCGGTGCAGTTGGCCAGTATCTTTCGTATGTCTTTTACCCAGTCATAGAGGATAAATGACACTTTTTCATCTTGCTTTACTGATCACTTGGCTGCTTTACCAACTTCTGAAATGCTTTACCTCCCAGCAAGGTTGCTTTATCTCTTGCTATACATTGGCAGAAATCTCTGCGGCTATCAACGGTTGGTTGCTAAGGCGATGTCTGACCCTCGGGGGTTGGGTCAGAGCGTTGGCTTCTAGCCGTTGGCGCGCTGAATCTTGTTGTCTAGCTATGACCTTTCGTCGGCCGAGCTTGGACGCTTGCGCGGTTCCGACCTTTGAGGTTGGGACTTTCTTGGCAGGATGTGATCCTTCGTGGGCTGTAAATGGGTCGTTGGCCGTAGTTTGTAGATGGGCCTTTGTGTAGAGACAGGGTCTATAAGTACCCAAGGTATATTATCGCGACAATTCCCAAGGTTAATATTCTCAAGTGGCATTTGGCTTGTCACCTCCTCCTTCCTCGTCCTCTTTGTCCATCTCGACGCCCTGTCGTGTTGCCCTTCTTCATCCTCGCACTTGGCTTCAATGGTATCTCACATGTCTCTGGCCGCTGCCACAATTGGGCATTTTGTATTAGACGAATTGTTTGATAAATTTACACATTTAAGCAAATTATTTGAATAAAATAAATGATCAAAGTTTATGTTAGAAGTCAACTGATGTTAATATTTTCAAACCGGAGGGAGATACTTATGATATAGCAAAATGTTAAAATTTTAAAGAAATGTTATGCATTGAAGGAAAAAAAATATATTTAGTTGCTCCAAATAGAAGACTTATGGATTAATTGGTAATGATTACAAGGCAAACTATTTGACAGTAAAAATTGAAAAAATATCTCCCCCTGTTGGCTCGATAACATACCGTGCCGGCTTAGCCCGAAATTAAACGTGCCGGATCATTTTGGGCTTGGGCCATGCCGGGCCGAGCGGCCTGTTTGGACAACTTTACATGGGAGTCACGCTGGTGGAGGAGCTATATTCTACTTCCTCTGTCCTAATTTATAAGTTGTTTTGGTCCGGACAAGAGAATTAGGAGAGTAGAAAAAGTCATATGTACTGAAAATAAGGAGAGAGAGATAGAGATAGAGAAGTATTGAAAAGAGAGAAAGTGTATTGAGAAGTGAAAATGACTTATAATTTAGAAAGACTTGAAAGATCTAAGATGATTTATAATTTGGGACAGAGAGTAGCATTAGACAAATATTTAGATTGGTGGGCCTGGGCCTTGAGGCCTGCAATGGGCTATTGGGCCTATTGTTATATAAAAGACCACTAAATTGTTAAGTAAATTTGTAATTTCAAACATCTACCTTGGTACAGCAAGGAACACTTAGGCGCTGCCTAGAGCTTAAGAGGCATTGAGACATTCAGATTACGAGTTTTATTTATTGTCTGCTAATAGGGTTACAATAACAAAGATGAGTGAAGAAACCATAGAAATTAAAGAAAAAGGAGGGAAACATGGAAGTTTAGAACATTTTCTTCTTCAATGACATGACGATAATTGCATGCTTTGGTTTCTCTTCGCTTAGATGTTTAGCCACACGACCGGCGTACTCTGAGAAAAGCATGTCTAGTATGGCCTCTCCAAAATGGCTTGCAACCACCGACTCTGTCACTGCTCTAAGGCACTTGGCAACATTTATACCACTTTGGACACTGTTGTGTGCAACGTCACTTTCCAAGTCATCATCGTAAGGATCCCAGTTTGACTCGAACATTTGTAGACAGTTCATTTCAAACAATCCACTTTGCTTCACTACATCCTCCACTTCACGGGCTGGAGGCGAATATAACGGAAGATAGAATGAGTCGAGTTTCTTCTGTATATGGGCCCTGTCATAATCAAAATTCTCAATCTTGAGCACCATTTCTTTGTATATAGAATGTGTAGGATAAAAAAGAAGGAAATTCGAACTTGATAAATTTTGACTGGCAGTTCATTTAATTATGTGTATGCCTTGGGTATAGTATTTGTACTAATTCTAATATTTCAATTTTTCAACATTATGTAATTTTTGGAGATGTCAGTATTCACCCAATACGGCACGTAACAAATTGAGCTAGCTGTATGATTTAAAGTTCTTTTAGATTTTTTAGATATACTGCAAAATTGTTAGATATAGGAGTAGATGGCTTGGTTCAATTTGCTGTATTACCTTATCAACGAGAGATTGCAGTGATTGCGCAAGCAATCCGTAGAAATGATGGTTCGAATCTGCACTGCGCACATCGTCGTTCTTCGTACCGGCAAAAGTTAGAACCATTTGGCCGCCGACCACGAGTTCTTCATAGCGCAGCCTGAGGAAGATGGAGAAATCCTTCTGGAACTGCTCGTGATACAGTTTCACTACTGATGTCGACGAAGTCTTTGAGATGTAAATATCGCGTTCATCTTGGGGCGTTTTCCTCATGCCCTCCATTAATCCCTCTGGTACCTGTGTAGCGTAATTAAGATTGAGTCCATGATTAAAAATATCGTTATTCCCAATCACATGCATGATGAACT
>BCLH01001710.1:24642-48128 GCA_001602315.1 Zoysia pacifica | reverse complement strand
AAGCTAAAAAAAAGCTTTTAACGAGCTTTTTAGCTTTTAGTTCATTTTTGTTGTTTGTTTTAGCTTCTCAGTTTTCAGTTTTACCTCAAAAAACCAGTTGAAAAGCTGTTGTTTGGTTGATGGTTAGTTGAAAAAGCTGACTGATGAAATTTAAATATTAGCTTTCATAATATACTTTTAGCTTTTCAGCATAACAAAAGCTAAAAAAGCAGTTCAGAATGTGCTTTATAACTTTTAATTTATTTCACAAAATATTGCTTTTTAATTTTTCAAAAGAAATTTTTTTAAAAGTTTGTTTCAGCTTTTCTTTTCAGTTGAGAAGGACAGGGCCTAAGCTTAGCGGGGATCTTAAGTGTTGTTTTCTGCGGCTTCTTTTACGGTTTAAAAAAAATCATTTTTTCCCCTCTCCTTCTCAACCCTAGCCGCCACAACACCGCGCGTGCCGCCGTCCCACTCCGAGCCGCCCTGCGGCTGCCCCGCGCCGCGCCGAGCTGCCACGCGCTCCACCCCGACCTGCGCCGCCTCCCCGCCCAGCGCGACGCCACAATCCGCTCTGCCCTGCTCACCGACGCGAGGTAAAACAGCGTGGATTGAATCACTGAAAGATGACGAGGAAACTCAAGTACCACGAACAGAAGCTCCTCAAGAAGGTCAATTTCCTCGAGTACAAGAGGGAGGACGGCCACCGCGAGGGGCGAATCACGCAGCGCTATCGCCTCGTCGAGAGGGACGACTACAAAAAGTAGATATCCACCTCCCTACCTTTTTCTTTTAAGTAGTAGCTTTGTATTTGAGTCAGTTGCAGGATTAGATTTTGTTGATCTTCAGTCGAAGCATTTGATGAAGGGCGCATTGCTCATTGTGACTGTTGGGTGACAGGTACAATGGGATTTGCTTAATGGTGCAAAAGCTCGTTAACATCATCAAGCAAATGGACCCGAGAGACCCCTTCCGGATTGAAATGACAGACACGCTTCTTGATAAACTGTAAGTTACTGCAGGTCTTTCTTGTTTAATTTGGCTCCTTATACATTGCTTATGTGAATTTTAAGCTGGACTATTAAGATTGTACTATCCTTTAAGCACAAAACCTTACAAATTTTGCTCCCATTTGTGGTTGAACCATCAATTATGTACAACTTGAGTACGGTTTCATTCACTATTTCGGATATATGTGAAAGATTTAATAAACTAGTACAGTTTCATTCACTATTTCTTGACATATGTGAAAGATTAAATAAACTTTGTCGTCAATGTGGTGAGCTGTAAGTGTATGAATTCATGTACAGTAACTTAATGCTATGTAAATGTGGCAAAGATTTTAACTAGCATTCTACTGTTCCTGCTTATGAGTGCTGGTGTAAGCTTGGCCTGTGGTCATTTGTCAACTTTATATATACATGTATACATGCTGGATTCAATTGAGATAAGCCATGATCACTACCAGTGCTCATTCACCATTGTTTAGGGAGATTGACAATGGACTGCATGTACTAGAAACTCGTTGCCAACCTATGAGACTTGGAATCATGAAACATTATATGATTTCATTTTTGTTGAGTCTGTTGTCTTAATCACTGACATTTAAACCTACTTCATTTTACTCTGTCATATAATGTCTTGTCTGATTTACGATTTGCTAATTTCATTTTTGTACGTACTTTTACTGGTCTGCTCATTTGTGTGTTCTGACTGAATTTTTAATGTTTCAGGTATAATATGGGTGTGATTCCAACAAAAAAGAGCTTGTTTAAATGTGAAAGTCTTTCAGTTGGCGCCTTCTGCAGGTCTTTTTCACTTTCGGACACATGTAGTAATATTTTCTCTTTCAGTCAGTGCAAGTTTTTTGGAAGTTGCATTTTTATGATTTCAGTTCTAGTGTTTTCATTACTAAAATGTGTGCTAGAGTGCAGTGTATATCATGTAATATGACATTCCATTTAACTTGTCACTGACTAACTGCAGGCGGAGACTAGCGACAGTTATGGTGAAGCTGAAGTTTGCAGAGCACCTTAAGGAGGCTGTGACATACATCGAACAGGGTCATGTGCGTGTAGGCCCAGAGACAGTCACTGATCCAGCCTATCTGGTAACCCGAAACATGGAGGACTTCATTACCTGGGTGGATTCCTCGAAGATCAAGAGGAAGGTCTTGGAGTACAACGATGCATTGGATGATTTTGATGCCATGGCTTGAGAAGAATCATTCAATGGGAAGTTATGTGTCAACTAGTGCTACTGATCCAGCCTATGTATGATTTTTTTGAAACTGAATTCTTGAGGCTGCTATTTATTGCGGAGCTACTTGAGCATGGATTTAGCCATTCTTATTGTACTCTCTCCTTGGCAAAACAATTTTGTAGCTAGTGGATGCCACATCACACTGGAATCTTCGGAACTGGATTCGCTGATGGTCATCAAAGGGATGAGGCCTGAGGGTTGCCGATGGGTGGGCTAGTAGGGTGGAGGCCCAACTACTTGGCACTAGCCCACCCACCAGTGGAAAAACGTCCCTCCGCCGAGCGGCAGAGGATCACAGTTTTAACTTTGGTTCATGTGATATATTCTAAATCTGATATCTGCCATCACAAAAATGATATTCTGAAATCTGCCATCCATGTTGCAATCTTGGAACAGTTGTAATGGCTTACATGAGTTGTAGAATCGATGATTTGAGTCCTCTAAATGTGCAGAAGCATATCGTTGAGTTTTGAATGGTGATGCAAATGGAGGGATATTGTTAGGGAAATTGCTCCAGGAGATTTTAAGATTTATTTAGAACATTATAATAATTTAAATTAAATATTGCACAAGAGCACCAACATGTCTCCTCATATAGTATACTCTGTTCCTTTTTTTTTTTTTTTTGGCTGTAGTTGATTAGTTCAAATTTGAGCTAACCAACCACATAAAAAAAAAGAATGGAGAGAGTAAACATTGAGCTGCAAGTTTTACAAAGACACAGGACATGCTTTATTCAATATACATCAGTATGAACTGGTTCCAGTACACAAACAAGTCAAAACGCCAACCCATACAACAAGCGGAGGACTTGATAATGGTGGATCCGCAACAGTCAGTCATCAGTATTGATCAATTTGGGGGGACTCCTCGTTCCCAGCGCTCTCGAAAGCTCTCTAACAATGGTAGACTTCTCCTTAGCTTCTTTATCTCCTTCAAAATGCCATTTTCTGGACTTCTCTTCAGCCTGCAGTTAAAGAACATGGAAAGTCACATCGATTTGGTAACAAACTCACGATAATAAACAGCCCAATGTAGAACTGATTTGAGATTTTTTCCCCCTTCAACACGCAGGAGCTGTGTATCTTTGTATTATGGGGAGCAAGAATGGTCTATACGAGCACCCGCTCTTACTAGGACCAAGGTAAGAGGGGTGACTTGATTGAGAACTAGTAAGTAATTATGTAACCAGAAACACAAGTGCAGTGAAGAATTTCTTACCCAGCTTCTTAATGGAGCTATTTGTTCTTTAATCATATCAGCTCGTGGCTGCAATGCATCCTTCCCTTTGGTTCTGACATCATCAACCTAAAATGAAGATATCACCATTATGAAGGAGGGACTATTTAGCAATATACATTAATTGTGAACCATTTAGCTGACAACAAAGAAATAAGGATAGACGAAGGAACAAAAACTACATTACTATACAACCAAAGTCCAAATGGGATACATAGCAACCTTGCTCTAGCCAAAACCGATCATAAACGTTTACAATCTGGTTAAGGATATTTCTATAATTGCTAAAAGGTCTCATGCATTTAATCTTACATGCTTTTCAAGTTCAATCACTTACTGAATGCAGCTGTAGCCTATCTGCTGTGTACAATAGTGCAGCTGTCCCTCCTCCAAACACCAAAATAGTCGCAGCAACAAATGCCTTGCCAACTGTAACAATCTAAAAATGAAAACAAACTAACAAAGATCTTAAAAGAACATTATAATTCACAATTGCAAGAAAACATACTTTGTGCGTATCCAGCAATCACAGCTTTCAACTTTTCAGGGTCCATGGGAGGTGGATCCCTATCCAGCCGCCGTGCATTGGCTGTTGATGCCGAGTACTGAGGCTTCTCATTTGGAAGCTGCCATCTGCAAACAAAACCACAATAGATACAGAAAAAAAAATGAAAAGACATCACTACCTCGCTAGGTTCTGTTTATAGCATCGCCATAAGTACAAGATTGAAAACCGACGAGTCTAAGAGCAAAGGTAATAATTCCAAATCACACGAAACTGATGATTGTCTAGAGGAGGCTAAAAGAGCTAATAAAGTTCCCTTTTTAGGAGTCCTGAAAGTTGGAACCTATGGTAGTTCCCTAGGACCACCTGTTAGTAGTTTAGTACAAAACTGTCATAGTAAAAGCATATAATTTCCTAATATATATCATTGAGTGCATAACAACTATATAATCAATTACTCCCTCAGCTTCAAAACCTTTCTGAAACGGAGGTAGTACATCTTAGAGGCCATGTACCGATCTTTAAATTTAAACTCAAGCTTTACACTGATAATACTTTATTAGCACAAAGAAATGGCAACAAAGGTACCAAAAATTTGCTATCAGTCATATGCCCGACCACTTTGGATTTTTTTTTTTTTTTTTGGTATCTAGTGTTTCCCTGCATTTCTACCTTTTTTATGTGTAGTCGCAACCGCAACTCGAGCATGAAAATGAACGTCAATTACAAAATTAACAAGCATAGGGCAGACGTGTACAGCCACACACTTTGGAACACAGAAACTTCACAGCAATTGTACATGAATTTCATAAATCAGTCATTTCACACGAATTTTTCCCGCAATCCAAAGAAAAGGAAGATAACACCAGGGGGGGGGGGGGGACAAGTGTCGCAGCGGTACCTCTTGGGGCCGAAGGTGGCCTGTGGCAGCGAGACGAAGGAGCGGAGCGGGTTGAGCGCGTCGGGGGACACGCCGGCGGCCTCGCCTGGCGGGAGGATCCAGCGGGAGGACGAGTGCAGGGAAGTTTCGGCAGGAGGCGGCGTCCCCTTGATGGGAACGGAGTGGCGGAGGATCTCGGGGAGCACGTCAGGCGACGGCTGCGCGGACGCCGGCGGCCCAGGCGTGGAGGCGGAGGCGGGGAGCTTCTGCGCGAGGCGGCCGACGGCGTTCTTGGACTCCTGGAGGAAGTAGGATCCCTCCTTCGCGGCGGCGATGCGGCCGGCGAGGAAGCTCATGGACGGCGGTCGGTGCGGGCAGCGGGCAACTGGTCGAACGGACGGTGCGCGGCGAGATTTGGTTTACTGAATTAGGAAGGTTGGGGATCAGTGTGTCTCATGGTGCGCCGCCGTCGGGGGACGTGGCGGGTATATAACGTGTGGAGTGACGAATGCTGAAAAAAAACGTCTGGAGTGACGTGGAGGGAAACATGGCCAAATATGGCTGGTTTCTTTCTCATTTTGTTTTTTATTTTTTGCTGCCCTATTTTCCTTTGAATTATCTTTCATACTTTTGTGAGGAAACATTTCATCCATAAAACTCCTGGTGTAAAATATACATCAACTATACTGTATTCACAATGGATGTAGGACTTGAGATATACTTATGATCTCAAGGATACGATGAGGGTAATGCTTATCAGTTCGCAGTGGCGTAGTTATAGTACAAGTTAGGGTGGACCGTAAGGAAAAAAAAGAGAGAGAGTTCACCACAATTGCAAATAGTGTTATTGCAGTGCTTGAAATCAGCTTTTTTTTTTTTTTTTAGGGTGAGCCGAGGCCTACCTGACCACCTAGTTGGCTCCACCGATATCTGTTAGGGGTTAAGGTGGATCACAACATTTTCACCAAGATTCAAGGGGCATGATATGTGGGTTTATGTGCCTGGTATTATAATTGTTAAATTATTGCAGAAATCCTTGCAACATTGATGGATTTAGAAAAAAGGGAGGAATGTA
This sequence comes from Zoysia pacifica, assembly GCA_001602315.1. Taxonomy (NCBI): domain Eukaryota; kingdom Viridiplantae; phylum Streptophyta; class Magnoliopsida; order Poales; family Poaceae; genus Zoysia; species Zoysia pacifica. The sequence continues at coordinate 42,188 of BCLH01001710.1, read as the reverse complement.
GAAGGGGGGAAAAAGAAACAGAACTTAAACTAGCGTTGAGAGAAAATTTATAGAACACTCAGACTACTTAGAAAGTTCATGCGCATTTATTCAAAAAGAAAAATTGAAAATAAAATAAAAATCTAAGAAAGAATGTACATACTCTCTCCGTTCTTTAATTGATATCGTCATTAACTTCTACCATCAACTTTGACCATTTGTCTTATTTAAAATTTTTTGATAAATTTCATATATTTTGATATAATTTTATTTATCATTAGAGTTATTTGAATCACAACTTAAAATTTTTCATATTCGAGCAAATTTTTTGAATAAGACTAATGATCAAAATTGATGGTAGAAGTAAACAACGACATTAATTTAAAAACACAGAAAGTACTGTTTTGAGTTTACATGTAAGGAAAAATTCACATTAGTTACGAGTACATTATTCTTATTTGTATTTTTTGTTGTTTTAACCTACAGTACCAACCTTTACAATCATATTCTGTAAAGCCAAATTCGTTCCAGGAAGTGGTTTCACTCCTTATTTCTTAATGTATAGTCATGAATCAAAATTACAAAGTAAGAAGAAAAAACGGGCAAAATAGAAAAATGTGCTGCACTACATAACGTCTTGGGCTGCAAGCAGTTTCAGCTGCCCTCCTTCCCCTTGAGCAAGAAAGCGTTGCCCAACAGATTTTCCTGCCTTGGTCAGCAAGTCCTTTTGCAACATCAGTCAACTATAGCTGCTCTCACAGTCACGAGGATTAAGAACTAGTATTGGCCAACTTATAATACAATACGATTCTGAAACTATTCCGTGGCGATCAGTTCTGTGAAATTCTTCGAATCTGTTCACATCACACGACACTTCGTGGTCTGCAGACATGCCCACTTTCAGAATAGTGCTTCGTGCAAAGTCAATTTGCACCGGCAATCCAACACCAGATGTCAAGGGTTTAAGAAGATCGCAATGAGCACTAAGGAAAGAAAGAATCCACTGGCAAGCACTGTACAAAACGCGAAGTATACAAATTTACGCCTTGGATGAGCACAAGTAGAGCTTGCACGAAAACGGAGCTCTAACAGGACCACTGTTGGTGAAAAGTCAGCACTTTGGCATACACTTGGACAAAATTACATAATGAATAAAAGAAGATAACAATATGCCACATAACTCGAATCGGACATACTGTACTGTTTAGTTGAACAGGGCAGTGCAACCAAAGGATGAATCTTGTTAGCTGCACTGCTCTGAGAGAAGTGAGAGCTCAATCACTGCATATTCACCATTTTCAATTTGATTCCAGCAGTACTCAACTGTGGCATTCTTCACAAGTCAGTCTAATAGCAGCAACAGTTTGCAAAGCATGGTAGTGCCATCAGTCTAATAGCACGTACTGCTATGCTTTGCAAACTGTTGTTAGCTAGGATAGAAGATACGGAGAATAAACCTGGATGGAGGCAGAAAGGGTGTGTGTCGCATGGTGGATGCTCTTTAATTTTCTCGATCATTGCTTTTACTTTCATAAGGTTATTTTTCTGCGAGTTCCACCTCAGCGGCCTTGAAGAAATATGTGTCATTGTGTCATTGATGATGCCGTAAGGAAGCTAACTAAAGCTTTTTCAAAGAACGGGTCTCTCATGGAGCAATCCTCCTCACCTGAACACCTTTCATCCCCTTCAGAAAAGTGTTTCCTTTGCCTACTTTAGCGTACAAATAATTTGATAAGTATTTAAATGCGGGAATAAATATTAATCGCTCAAGTCTGATGGGGTACTGAATTCACGTACACATGTTTCATCCTTGCGTAATGTCAAAATGTCATGTGTTCCCATACATCACTGTTGCATGTCTCCACCTTACAGGATGATCAATCCCCTTGGACCTGTTATTTGTGCACTTCAAAAGAATTTCTACTCCATTAGGTTATACCAAAATTTTAATGAACTCTAGAAATCTCTATATATGAAAGATTCACATGGTTTTATGTATTTAGATCAACAATGGCAAGCTGGAGGAAGACATGGATCACAATGTATTGTAGAGGTGACAATACAACACATTAATAGGCATATCCCGTAGATCGACACACCGGCAAAGCTACGTTCACTCACGCTGGTGCATTGGCTCAGGGTGAAAGAAGTTTGTTCCTTTTTAATTTCTTGAATTTGGTGAAATACTAGCAGAAAATTATGTACTTATAAAGAGTGGCACCAGGGTGATTTATCTTCTAGCTTCGCCACTGGATCGACAACGGAGGGTTGTGCATCCATTGGATATGTCTTTTAAAACAAAGAATTGTGCCAAAACAAAGGTGCTTCTTAAAGTGCCGCACAACAAACATGAATTTTTTCTGCTCCAACTTAGGACATGCTTATTATACGCATAATAATCAATCATATGCTGCCTTCAGAACAGTGTCTGCCATGCCATGCCGTGGGAGAGTGAGACTCTCCGCGCATTCTCCACCGGACACTTTCGCAGCTCAGGGCAAAAGCGAGCCACAAAGAAGATCGGTCTCGGCGAAGTGTGCTCCGCATCGGCAAGCAACTGCGTGCAGATCGTTCCGAGAAAGTGTCTGTGATGCTGCTGTTGGCCTGCTTTATCTTTCACCACTCAGCCATCCTGCTGCTGATCCAAATTGATTATTTAATTGATTAATTAAAGTAAAAACAGCGTTGAATGTGCACATTGGCACTTAACACAGGATGACTGACAGCTAATCAGGTTTCTGCTTTGATGCACTTGGTGATTTCTTTTTTCAGGAGAAAATTAGAATATTTTCTTGACCGATGTTTGTGTTTCTTTCTTTTCAGGAAACGTATGGCAACATGGTGTCGAAACCCCAAGTCGTGACTTGTAGTAGTACTAGATAAATGATTCTGCACAGGGGTTTGGTGTTCAGGTAACGGTAAATGTCGATAAGATTCTGAAAGGGTTAACAAACAGCAGGGCAAATTTCCTGTCGTGGTGGAGAAGCCTAAATATTGGAGGGTCTTGTAATTTTAGTTAAATTATGAGCGTGCATAAAGCATATTTTTAGGAGAGATTGAAGTTACACCTGTGGTCCTCAGTTCGACAGATATTTTTTTGACATGTTTATACTAAGATTATAGTAACTAAAAATGAGATTAGAGTTCATGAAACAGAAAAGCGCTTATCCACAGCAGATGCCAGTGCTTGTTCAGGATGCATATTAGTTATCAACTGTTGTGACTGGTCCAAAGATGATAGATTCTATGCATCAAATGACCACGTACGTACGTAATCCCACACAACTTTATTGAAGCCAAGAAGTCACGATTCATGAATGCCTGCTCAGATATCATCAGGAGCAAGACCAGGTCATCAGCATTCTCTTTGCTTCGCGGTTGCTACGTCAGATGCGCGTCGACTCGAGGCCCCTGAAGCGATTCAGGGACGTGTACGAAGTGAACAGGTTTCCCAAGAATTGCAAACTGCAGACCCTGACTGTCAATTTCTTGGGGAAATCCACGATCAATTTGGACCTATAAAATTTATTAAAATGCTGATCGGTTCATCAGCGCAAGAACACGATCGATTGGCTGGAGCAGCAGAAGGGCCAAGGCCATTTGGCACCTGGAGATTGTGCCAGCAGACACATCGGCATCCTCGCTCCGGCAACAATCACTCACTCGATCGAGCGCTCCAAAGCTGGGACATGGAGTACGCCAGTGCAGGAGGACTTCGAGAGCTCCACAGGCACTGAAAAGATGCAAACTTTAAGTTTTGTCCTAATTTATAATTCTGTGCGTTCTGCACTAGTTAGCTTATCGATCAGGCTCCAGCTTTGTCTGGTCGATCTCTTGTGGCGACGCCACCATCCACAAGGGATTAGGGACCTGGCCAGGCCAGCCATCTCCATCTCCTTGAGCGAGACAAAACCCCGCGCTTTTCCTTTAAAGACGCGGGAGCCGGTTGTGTTGGCAGCGGTGGATTCCACTCCCGACCCCGGCGGTAGAAACGTAGCTAGCCAGGAGTGCCATCCTCTTGTCTTGGCCAGGAGCTTTACTTCGTGTTGGCTCTGTCGTGAAACGCCAGAGTGCGCGATGTGTAATAGTGGCGAGCTGCAGAAAGCAGAGGCCGGGCGCGCGCTGAGCTGGGCTTGATCAGTCTCGTCGTCGACGTGACCTCCGGGGTACGTCTTACCTCATCGAGGTCGACCGCTATAAGTAGGTGAGCGTCGGGAGCAGAGCGAGGGCGCTGAGCTGGGCTTGATCGACCTCGTCGACGTTGATCGATCATGGCGGAGAAGCGGCAGGCGGCGGCGGCGCTGAACCGCCCGTGCGTTCTGATCATAGGTAACGCGAGCGACGAAAGCTCCTAACTGTTCTTGCCTCCCTGTCGATGACTGACTCATCGACGATGAGTGCTCTGCCGTGACGCTGTGCTGTGGGCTGTGGTAGCAGCGGTGGCGAGCGTGGAGCGGTTCGCGTACAAGGGCGTGGCGTCCAACCTGGTGACGTACCTCACCGGCGTCGTGGGCATGAGCCCGGCGGCGGCGGCCAAGAGCGTCAGCGCGTGGAGCGGCGTCAACTTCATGCTGCCGCTGTTCAGCGCCATCCTCGCGGACTCGTACTGGGACCGGTACTCCACGATCACGGGATCCTCCTTCATCTACGTGCTTGTAAGTGTTGCAGCTTCCTCGTAGTAATCCTCGTAGTAACTGGCAGAAAGTTGGAAGCTGAATTAAGATTTAAGAAACAGCATGTCTCTATTAGCTCTGCTTTGTAAACACAGACCAGAAGCAGAACTCATTAACACTGCCGATTATTTTAGAAAAGACAGTTACTGAGTTTCTGGTATGTCACAATTCTTTACAAGATCTTGCAAATTTTGCAATTCTGCAAATCCAGAATTTAATGCAGTTTGTGATGATCCAGTGCATAGATAACAGAGTAACTAAAAGTACCACTCCGTCGTTAGGTGTAAACTACAAAAATGCTTTCGTGCACCAATAATACCCGCTAGCATAATTCAAGAAAAAATCTCATTATTTTTCCAGTCAACGTTAATAAGTAACTTGCCATTACACTGTACCAGTAAGATTACTATGAAAAACACTGTATCCGTAGCTTTCACTGACCCTTCTGCTAAAATCAGGGGATGATCGGAGTAACCACGTGGGCACTGCTACGCACCTGGATGCCATGCTCCACGCTGTTCCTCCCTCTCTACCTGATCTCGATCGGCCAAGCCGGGTACAACCCTTCGCTGCAAGCCTTCGGCGCCGATCAGCTCGACATCGACGACGACGACGACGGTACCGGCGTGGAAGCAGAGGAGATCAAGGGCAAGGTGAAGAGCAAGTTCTTCCAGTGGTGGTACTTCGGCATATGCACCGGCAGTCTGCTGGGCAACTCCATCCTGCCCTACGTCCAGGACAACTTCAGCTGGGGGCTCGGCTTCGCGATCCCCTGCGCCGTCATGGCGACCTCCGTCGTCGTGTTCTCCTGCTGCACCCCTCTCTACAAGCAGAAGCAGCCGAAAAGTGTCGGGTCCGGGTCGTCCTCTCCGATCAGCATCGTCAAGGTTGTGAGGTCGATCCTCGCAAGTGTTGGTTCTCGGAAGATCATAAGCCTGCCGTCAATAGACGACAATGGCGATTCTATCTCTGAGCTAGAGTATGTTTCTCGAGGTCTTGATTCCAGAAGGAGATCGAATTTCTTATAGCAATACCAAGAAACTAGTTCGACGTAACAACATCTGGAAACAAAATTGCAGGTTGCAAGAGAAGCCCCTGAAAGACGAACAACCTGACCCAGCGGAGTTAGCAGAGAAGGCTGCTGCTGCACCCAGTGTGGCCAAGATCATACTCGGGCTCCTCCCAATCTGGACGATGATGCTCATGTTCGCAGTGATCTTCCAGCAGCCGCTGACGTTCTTCACCGAGCAGGGCATGCTGATGGACCACAGCGTCGGCGGCGCGTTCGTGATCCCGCCGGCGATGCTGCAGAGCTCGATCAACGTGTGCATCATCCTGCTCGTGCCCATGTACGACAGGATGATCGTGCCGCTCACCAACGTGGTCACCGGGAGGAGCGACGGGATCACGGTGCTGCAGCGGATCGGCGTCGGCATGGTCCTCTCCATCGTCGCCATGGTCATCGCCGCGCTCGTCGAGTCGTGGCGGCTCCGCGTGCGCGCGGGCGCGGGCGCCGCGCGGCTGAGCATTTTCTGGCTGCTGCCGCAGTACGTCCTCCTCGGCGTCTCCGACGTGTTCACGGTCGTGGGCATGCAGGAGTTCTTCTACACGCAGGTGCCCGGCAGCATGAAGACCATCGGCATCGGGCTGAACACCAGCGTCTTCGGCTTCGGGAGCTTCCTCGGCGCGTTCCTCATCGCCGCGCTCGAAATGGCCACGGGGAAGGACGGCGGCGGCCGCGGATGGTTCGCCGACGATCCGCGGGAGGCGCACCTGGACAAGTACTACTGGTTCTTGGCTTTCCTGTGCTCCATCAGCTTCGTTAGCTTCACACGCTTGTGCAAGTATTACAATGGCGCAGATGCATCAGCGAGGTAGGGTTTTTTTGTGGAGTGGCAGCTAGAATGATTTGCCGCTCGATCTTTCTTTTTGATTTGCGTGCACTTGATACAATACTTAATTTGCCGGTGAGCTTACCGTATTACTTAATTTGCGTCCCTGACATTACATTTTCAGAGTTAGCTGTAGTTCATGAACTCAGTGTGTATTATGTTTTGTTTATGGACTCGTGTATAATATTTTGTTCTATAAAAAAAATGAAATTTTATGGCACAAAAGCCTCCCAATTCATTAAAAAAGGAGAATGAGGTGGGTTTAGGCGCACAACAATGTCTCAACCAACTAAGCTATCACTCAGTTCTCTATTTTGTTGTATAAAACTCTTGTACATATTGACTTGCTATTGGATATCTCGGGTATGACATGGGTGTGGCTGGCACTTCTTATGCCTCCAGCCTGACGATAGGATCGTGGATTGGTGGCTTTTGTCACGCAAGTTGGTACCTAAAGCTAGGAAAAAATCTTTTGACTTCTCTCACTGTCTTTAGCATATGTGGTGGCAAGAAAGATGTTAGATCCGACGCACAACTACACACATCTTACGTATAATTTTAGACCTACAAAAATTCTTAATTAAAGACCGCTTCTTTAAGAGATCGCTGATGTCCTCTGGGTGTTCGATCCCGCGGCCGGTAAAGTGACCATCTGCCGTTTTACCACCGAGCCACTGGCTCGTTCTGAGCCCACTGTATGTTCCGAGTAGTACAATTTACAGATACCCTTCATGGGCCCATCCTGGCATTGACCACGGTTTTTGGCCCAGCTACGCCATTGTCCGGGCAACAAACTAGGCTCTGCTTGTTTCAGTTTTTTAGTTGGTTTTTCAATTACAAAATTAAAAATTCAGAAGCTAAAATATAGAGCTTAAAAAACTTACTTTTATAACATTGAAGAATTAATTTTTAAAGAAATGATTTAAAAGCTGAAAAGTTAACTCAGATACGTTTTTTTAGCTTTTGATGTGTAGAGAAGCTAAAAAAATATTAAAAATTAATATAAAAATTTCAAAAGCTAACTTTTTATCCACCAGTTGATTTCAAAAGTTAAAAAACTGCAATCAAAACAAGCAGGGCATAATATTAGCATAATGCACACTCAGATAAGACCTAGGCTTTGTGTTCACATAATCACTTTAAGATTACTTTTATCTATATAATTTAGGCCATGTTTGTTTCAGTTTTTCAACTGACTTTTTTAGTTGTAAATGCTGAAAAGCCAGAAGCTGATACAAACATCATTCTGAAAAGCTAAAAAGCAAGCTTTTGATTAAATGAACTAAAATCTAAAAAGCACATCTTGGACTGCTTTTGGTGTGTAGAGAAGCTAAAAACAAATTACAAAATAAAACTTCAAATTTTATTAGCCAATTTTTTTAATTAGCCACAAATCAAATTTTTTTAAAATCTCAAAAGAAAAAACCCAAACAATCAGGATCCTAGTCAACAACATATGTAGTTTGTTTCTGCAATTGATATAAGGTGATGTTATAGGTGAAGATTACATCTAATGTGATATTATAAATAGAATTATCGTTAAACTGATAAATAGTCTTATAGCTCATTAAATCTAACCAACTAGTCCTATTTAACCCACTAGACAGCCTTCAATATTTTACAGTAACAAATTCAACATTTTGTTTTTGAAATTTATCAACATTTTAAAGGAAAGTATTCAACATTTTTATTACAAAAATACTAACTTCTTTCATTTTTATTTGCCATTCTAACTTTTTAACATGTAAACCTATCAGAAAGTGCTAGACAACACACATGAGCATATTTATTAAGCATTCGGCAATCGAAATCATACCAGGAATGCACATGCACGCCTCTTGGATTTATTCATAGCATGAAAGAGTGGTTCAGGCAACTTAGTGCCTATTGCATGTCATTGGTGAATAATCTTGAGAACTGATGCAAGCTTTTTGTGGGGAATAAGTATTATTTTGTGTTTTGTCATGATATTATTACCATTGTGGGAGTGATGGTGAATTCATTTTTTGTAGCAAAAGAATGTTGATCTGTTCAATATATACATGAGGACGGGGTACATACCCCCCTTAATTAGCTAGCTATGTGTTATAAATTGTGTACGTCAGGTCAATCATTTGTGTATCATATAGATTTATGTGTTAGATTGCTAAACCATATAATTTATTTGTGCATGACCATAGCACTAGCACGGACAATATATTACAGATATACATGTGTTTGTACATAAATTTCTGATACGTGCAAGATTTTATAAGATTTCGAGTGATATATATTTTATGATGTATTTAGTCAAATAGTAAAATATCAGTTATATTGTAGCTTTTAATATTATGAACTTAGATATAAATATTTTATCTTGAGTTAATTTTTTTCTTTAAACCTATGGTTAGCAAAGGCATTAGACTAACAATACTGAAATCCATTTGTTTCCCTACGACCAAAATCGTAGGGAAAGAAAAAAAAACATTAGGGAAATGGTTTCCAACTTTCCTAGGGAAAGAATAAAAGTGAGTGGTTTAGACAAATTAGTGTCCATAGCATTTCATTGGTGAATAATGAAAGCAGGTTATTAAACATTCAGTAATCCTAATCATGCCAAAAAGCACATGCCTCTTCGATTTAATCATAGCACAAAAGAGAGTGGTTCAGACAATGAATCGCAAGAGGGACGGCAAACGGTTGCCAGCGCGTGGTTTCACGTGAACTCAGGTCGCTCTTGTCTCAATGTCGCGCGCATATTGTTTATATATGATAGTATCTGATGTCTTTATAATCTTGTATGTATGCTAAAAGGTACCCACAGCTAAATAGCTAATCAACTCTACCGGAGAATCATATCAAGATGAAAAGTAAAAAAAAATGTCAAATCTATTAGCCTGTTACTGCAGCGCTACCGCGAGCCCAGCAACGGCCGCGGCCACGGCGACCAGAGCGGTCCACGGCCGAGCGCCGGCGCCCGCGGCGCTGTCCATGTCCCGGCTGCTGACCGACGTCGGCGGCGCCACGCCCTTGAAGTTGGGGTTGCCCCCGTACAGGCTCTGGACGCCGTCCACGTCGTCCTTGGCCAGCTCCACCTTCCTGGTGCGCGACGTGATGGTCGGGTACATGATGGCGTCGGGCTCCATCGTGTGGCCGAGCCCGAGGAGGTGGCCGATCTCGTGCACCGCCACGGACTCCAGGTCCACGGCCTCGTCCGACGCCGCGCGCGACACGTCGCCGCCGGCCACCCACGCCTCCGCCGCGTCCAGGTGGAACCTTCCGTCCGTCGGCGAGAACGCGTGCGCCAGCGTGCCCAGCGGCCCGTCGAACGCCTCGCCGTCGCCGTGGTCCCCGGCGTAGAACCCGATGGTGATGTCCGCGTCGGACGACGCGGAATCCGTCTCCGTGAAGTTGAGCGTGGTCGCGGCCGACCACCGCGCGAACGCGCGCGCGAAGACCGCGCTCAGCGTCGCGCGGTCGATGGCGGACGTCGGCGCGATCGCGTATGTCAGGCTCCGCCTCGACCGCGGCCACCGCGGCGCGCCGGGGAAGTAGGAGTAGAGGTTCCGTCCGTGGCCGTGCGCCGCCGCCGACGGCGCCATGGCGGACGTGCCGTTGATCACGTCGGCGACGCCGCACCGCGGCAACATCATCTGCGCGACCGTGGCCGCGTCCAGCGCGCCGGTGACGTCGAGCCGGAAGTTGCGCTGGTACATCTTGACGGCCTCCTCCAGGTCGACGTCGAACGTGTCGGTGAATCCGGTCGGCAGCTCCGGGAGGTAGCCGAAGCGGGCGAGGTAGGTCTTCAGCTTGGCGAGGCCTTTCTTCTCCTCGCCGAAATGGGTGTCCGTGAGGTTCTGGAACGCAGACCACGGGTTCCGGAGCTTGGAAGCTACACCCCCCAAACCAGACGGCAGCGACACTGACGAAACCGGAGACGAGACGACGAGCATCGCCACCACGCTGACGACAAGAAGAACGCTGAGATGAAACGCGGTGTTCCCCATTGCAATCTTTCGCCGTAGAATGGGAAGCTTGGGGAGCGGAATGGACGAGGAAGCAAGCACGAGTCGCCTCTGTTTTGGCAGGGCGCCAGCTCCGAAGACGACGACTGCTAGTCGGCCGGCAAGAAGTGTTTGCCGGCTGGGGAAGAGAGAGAGCACCTTTCTTGTAGCACGCATACGCGGTTGTTGGCATGTTTGTTCCGGTCAAGCTAGCTGGGGAACAAGTCTCATGGTTGTCGTGTTCGGCCATGGTTCATTTGGTGAACGGGCATGTGTCTGTTCATGGTGACTTGTTCCTGCCTAAGCCTGAGGTAGATGGGATGAACCTTCATCTTACGCGTCTGTCTTTGCTGGATCCAATAGTTTAACGTTGGTACAGGCAGGCATGCGAGGAGGGATGCTCATGATGAAATGGTAGTGGCCATGTGGGGCGAGTTGGAGTGATGAGCATTTGATAATGATACTTATTTTATAGGTAAAACGAAGATAAATTCTTTGGAGTTTGCCCTGGTCCAACAACAAAGAAACAAGCAGTCCTTGAAAACTAAGGAAACGGGCAGCAAAGAACAACTTGGAAGAGTAGCAGATGATGAAGACCATGGCTACATGACTTGCTCCAATTATTACTTATTACTATACATATCCAAAAAGTCTCAAAATCCAATTCCTTAATGTCTGCATGGTCATGAAAGGAATAGAGAATAAATCAGCTGGACATTGACATGTTGCGTATTAAAACATTTTTCAACTGCTGAAAGTTTCAGGAACAATAATAAACATATCAGTCTCGCTCAGCTGAGCTCAATCTGAATCTAAGTTAATAGTTATACTACGAAACATTTGATACAATTAATCTATACATCAAAGCAAAAAAAAAAAAAAATACCCTCCAATACATGAGCCACCCAGACTTGATCAATTGCGAGTTTCAGCTTATTATTGTTGAAAAAGAGTCGGCAACAACAATGACACACTTCTTATAATGGCATCTTTGAAGGAGTACCTGGATGGAAACAGTGGGAGGTTTCAGATAATTGTAGATAAATAAAGAAACTCTGATGGAACATGGGTAATACCTGGAAGGCGAGGGTATTTTTTCGGTGTAGCACGCTCTTTAAAATATATAACAGCTGTTCGCTGACCATGAGGTCCCATTGATTCAACTAACAACAAAAAGGAGCTTAACATGTTACAAGGGTCCATGAATTCAATGTTTATCAATATATAAATGCTGGGAGTGCATGGCATTGCAGTAGCATGTCTATGCATGAAATTAGCAATGGGACCAGGTCAACGACTGTGTCTAGCCCACAATTGTCATGGATATCAAGCTGAAAGATTTACTAGACATATGGTATAAAAAAATGCACAACAGAAATAGCACTGCCATACTAGAAAATTCAGGTAAATGTAAGTGCCATGGTAAAGCCACCATTTCACATAACAGGAGGCAAAACAAAAAAAAATGATCTCACTAGTCAATATCATGATGACTGAGAGTGACGATTCTAATATTTGAAACATGAACCATCTGTTTAATGCCATCTATAAGGTTAAATGCAGGAGATCATACCATTACACAGTTTGAGCATGGAAGCGCCCAATTTTTGTACCGCAGTTTTAGCGTTTTCTATTTCCTCCTGTACAAAACAAATAAAAGAAACTCAAGCACAAAATGTGAAACGAAACCAATAATCGAAGACTTACATGAGGATCATGTCCTTTTGCAGCTACGAACAAACCACCAACACGGACCAATGGTAGGCAATACTCCGCTGCAAAAGAGAAGGTCAGACCATTTCTACAAGGGGTGCGGTAACAAAAATGCAGATATCACATACCTAAAACTTTAAGCTCTGCAACAGCTCTTGCAGCTGCTATGTCGTATGTTTCTCTGTAATGACTTTGGCCAACATTCTGTCCTACAAGCCATGCAATTAAATGGTCATACTCCTAGATAACAACATTTCCATGGCAACTTTCCATCTAAGATTAATACCCAGTAAAAGTTTGAAATGTGGTTCTGATAAATAAATCTCTTCACCAGGAATCATATTGAATCATGTTCCACTCCAATTTCTAGTTCTAAATCTATACTTGTGCTGCACAAACTAAAAGCTAAAATCCACCTTACCTCAGCTCGGTCACAAACCACATCCACATTAGACAACCCCATGACCTCAACGGCGTGCTCCAGGAACGTGCACCGCTTTCGCATCGACTCCAACAGTGTAAAACTCCAGCCTTGTACGAAAAGAAGAATTCAACATTGCTATAGAGAAGCAGCAATCAAAGGCACTGACATTAAGCAGCACCTCGATCAATTTAACCAGAGAAAAGACGGGGTTACTTGGCCGCGCAACGGCAAGGATTAGGCCCGGGAGCCCGGCGCCGGAGCCGACGTCAATAAGGCTGACCCCGTCGATGTCGCCGCCGCCGCCGCCGGAGGAGGTGGACCGGGCGCGGTACGCGCGCTCCAGCGGGGGAAGCACGGCAAGGGAGTCCGCCACGTGGCGCGTCATGACCTCGGCCTCGTCAGTGACGGCGATGAGGTTCATTCTCTGAACGGATGCGAGTAGGAGAGTGAGGAACGCGAACACGAGCGAGCAGCGGCGAGGTGGCTAGAAGCTGGGCGAGCTCGGGCGTTCCGGGACGGACCTGGTTCCAGTCGAGAAGAGCTTCCACGTAGAGCGCGATCTGGCGCTGCTGCGGCGGCGAGAGAGAGGTGGTGGCGCGAACCGCAGCGGAGGCGACGGTCGTGGTTGTGCGGAGAGCAAGGACGGGGCGGCAGAGCCCGTGGCGCCGGCTGAGGAGGAGGAAACCGCGGCCGGCGGCGATGCTGCAGCAGAGCGACATCTCTTGCGGCGGCGGGAGCTGCACGCGCCTGAACCCTGACGAGGATGTGGCTGGGAGTGATGACGTCGGTGACGTAACCCAAGGTTTCCGTATGCTAGCTGTTCTTGTGGTATTCAGAAATACGTGTGCCCCGGAAGAAAATGTTCTCATTGGATTCGGCGGCCAGGCCGTACCAGCTACGGGGCGTTTGGGTTGGATCATCGGGGCCCACACTGAATTGAGCCTCCAGCGCGTCAACCGTGCCGGCCTCCGCCTCTGGTCGCAAGCCGCGACGCCAACCACCGAGCTAGATCGCTGACTCGTCGCACTCGCTCCCGCGGCGGTCGCCACCTGCTCCGAAGACAGGTGCTCGTTGCCAGCCAAGCCACCTCCCCGGCCACCCTCAGATCCACCGATTCCGGCGGCCACCGCCACAACAAGCGGCGCGGCGCGCGGCGAGCTCCGCTCACACGAGCATGCCGGGCCTCCTCGCCTACTCGGCCGCGGGGCTGGGGCTCCTGGGCCTCGCCGCGCTGGAGTCGCTGCCCCTCCCCTCGACGCGGCCGCCGCAGCTCCGGCTCCTCCCGCGCCGCCTCGCCTCGCCGCTTCACCTCCGGCACCTCATCGCCGCGGCGCTCTCCGCGCTGTGCCTCGTGTCCGCGCTGGTCTCCGCGCACCACCTCTCCCTCCCCACGCTCGCCGCCTCCGCGCTCTTCCTCCTCTACTCCCTCGCGCCCTTCGCGCCGCTCGCCGCCCCGCTGCCGCTGCCACTCCTCGACCTCCTCCTCGCCGCTGCGTTCGCGCAGGAGCTGCTGCTCTTCGCGCACCGCCGCCCTTCCACCGCCGTGGGCATCGAGAACCGCTACTTCGACCTGCTCCTCGTCCCCATCACGCTCTGCCTTGGCGCCACCCTGTTAGCCGCGCACCGCCCCGGTGACTCCGCGCCGCGGCTCGCCCGCGCGGCAGGGCTGGCGCTGCAGGGCACATGGATGGTGCAGATGGGCTTTTCCTTCTTCACCAGCGCTGTCGCGCACGGGTGCTCGCTCCACGCCGCCAGCCGCGCAGACTATACCATCAAGTGCCTGACCCACGAGGATTACCACCGTGCGCGATCCGTCGCCACACTGCAGTTCAACGGGCACCTCGCGCTGCTCGTGATTGCTGGTGCTGCTGCATACGCGTTCGTCCTATCCAGGGCGAGCCGGCCGCCTAGCGGGTACAGGATGCTGGGCAAGGAGGTGCAGATGGAAGGGATGCCAATAATGTCACTGTTCACACTGGATTCTGATGAAGAAAAGGAAGACGAAGGGATCACTTCCACAGCAGCACCGGCAGCAAATGGCAATGGGGTTGAGTCACATGAAGACATACCGTTGCATGCCCCTGGTTCCAAGTGATGCAGTTGGAATGGGTTGCTTTTGCTGTAGATTATCTGAGTCCAGTGCAGTATGAGGCATCATGTTTGTGTGTTTCTGTACTGCATTGCAATACGGTATTCACCTTTTTATGCTTGGTTAATGGCTGTGCCCTGTCTCTGTGGGTAGCGGTATTGCTTAATTTGATCTGCATGCATTAGAGTTAATATTTGTACAATATTGTACGGAGTAGTTTGTTGCGTATGAATAGAACTTTAAGAAATAAAGTTAACACATGTTTCACTTTGAAAACAAGATGATTTCTCCGCTATGGTTGTCTATCTAGTAGTTTATACTCGCTTCAGTTTTTTTTAAGTACTGAGTAATATACTTTATTATCTCAAGTCCTTGAGCATGACTATACCTATTCAGGGTTCCATCAATCTTTTTGCTGCTAATGAAATGGTCAGTGCATTCTTTTTCCTATTTCTTGACAGTGTGATGTGCTGAATATTTGAATCTAAATTGATTGGTACAGGCAAAAGCCCGAATCCTCTCTTCTCCAGTTAAGCTTCTTTCTCTATTCTTGGCTCATCTCATCTGGAATACCCAAATTCTTATTCATGACTTTATCATGTTGACACCTGTTCACATGAAAAGATTATCCTATTGTGGCAGCTGCCATTGCTCGTAGGCATTTGGTGAACTCTGGCAAGCACCATCCTGCCAGCCTGTGAATACCAGTTATCTCTATAACAATTTTGTTTCTGAAGCATATAGGTTGATGTGAACTATGATGTGCATTCTTATGCGAGTGCTGGCGTTGTAGTTTGTGCCTCTCAAGAATCAAGATCGATTATATACTCATATTAGGTGGGGTTTACCATGTCAATTATCTCACTGCCAAAGCTGAGGGATAGATTAGAAAGGTAACTACAGTTTCATTTGCTGCTATTGACTTTTAGGCCAAGTTGTTCATTCTTCTCGGTTGATTCCATCTTTTTGATGCAGGATGAAGGTTTACTTGCAGTTATTGACACATGTTGAGGATTGGCTGCAGAACTTCTTGAAATTCTACTGGGAAAGGTGATTCTATTTGTAACCGAAGCACCTAGATGATGCCATGTTTGTCAAGTATATGAGATTCCCTATATCCCTGTTTCAGCAACAGCATCCATACCTGCTTAGCGCTTCCAAGGTCCATCCATGAATTATATGTTTGGTTTTCATTGTTGCTGCTCCCTGTTGCCCATTATTTGTGCCTACCTCTCTGGGCCAGCTGGGCTTTGTGACCGCACTGGTGCGCCCTTGGCAACAGCTGGGCCTCACACTGGGCCTTGTGCCCACGCTAGAGTGCCCCTGTTAGACCTAGGCTTTGATAGAACCATACTAGAGAGATTAAAGTATAACAATCTCAGGGCAAAACAAAATGAAACAAACTTTCTTTTAGGCCTAGCAAGTGGGATTATGAGTTACTGTTAGTTCTTGGCAGGATGCATTAGTATACGAAACCCCCAAGTGAAAAGTGTAAATTACCATCGCAAACATTGTAAGACTGGATACATCTGGATATGTTACCATTTCACATTTCTTGATCTGTCACAAGCAGTTTACAAGGTTCAACCTGCTAAAGGGCCAAGGGGCCATTCTTGTGGCTTATATGCTGCAATCCAATGCAAGTTGTCTTGCATTACCAATTGATTAGCCACTTAGAGAAGGAAGAAAAAGGGAGATTTAGGTAGAAAGAATACTTTCCTCTCTCTCTCTCCCTCTGGTGGCTGCTTCTTACTCATATGTCATGGAGAGAGGCAGAGAACCAAGCTGGATCAACAGTGGCTTCTTTGAAAAAACAGAAGGCTAGAAAAGGAATGACTCATATTTCAGAGTCTGTAGAAAATTACTACTAACACCTCTATTCAGTCCTGTAACTTGTTCTCCCATGGCCAATTGTTGGATTCAACTGTTGATCATTAAGCTACAGTGGGTGCTTACTGCAATGTTATGTGTATTCATTTCAAAGTTTTCTGCTTTTTGAACGTATAAAAAGGGCATGCTAAGATAGATCAACTCATGTTCTTTTACCTCCTAGGAGGTGAATCTGAATCATTGATACCTAGAGGTAAAAGAACCTTTTAATCATCGAGATCCGTGCAAATGAGTCTACCTTAGAAATCTGCCATATAAAATAGTTCTTACGTACTCCTAAGGTCAATGTGATATTGGCATGACAAACAAATATCACCACTTTTTCCCATTTATCTCAATTACAGTTTACAATTGTAACAATTCAGTCACAAAGGCATTTTACATTTGCCCCAATCCAATAAAATTACATTTTTAATTGTAACAAAAGAATTTGTCTTGCCGTTTTACAGCACCAGAAGGACCAGACAATGCTATCGTAAATACAGTTCGAAAAGAAACACAGAACCAAAACAGCTTGATGCAGCGAAGACTTTGACCTTTTCATATCAGAAGTTCAGAAATGGGTTGTGTTTGACCCGGACGGCCCGGCGTAGTTGCTCCGGTGTCCGTGCGGCGGTCGCCGGATCGACACGAGGCCTTCCGACACGATGCTGCTGCCGTTGTCCCACTGGCGCCCGAGCAGCCCGGCCGCCGTGGCCGGCGCCTCGTCGTCCTCCCCGCTCATTGCCCGGAGCGTGCGCCGCGCCAAGTCCCGCCCCACGCCGCCGTCGCCCTCGGCCACCGGCTGCAGCGCGGACTCGACGCCGGCCGAGCGAGCGAGCCCGCGGAACCGAAGGCTGCCCCGGCTCATCCCGTAGAGCGTCGATATGCAGTACTCCTCCTCCGCGCTGCAGCCGGTGGCCG
>BCLH01001710.1:0-24632 GCA_001602315.1 Zoysia pacifica | reverse complement strand
GACCGCGGCCACCGCGCCGCCGTCCATCAGGGCCGCGCGCCCGTCCGGGCAGCCGGCCAGGTTCGCCAGGACCATCATGGCGACCTTCCGCACCGCCGCGGCGTCGGCTTCGTTCGCGCGGTCACGGGTCTCCGCCGCGGCGAGCAGCGTACGCACGGCCCCCGGCGCGCGCGCCGTCTTGGTTCGGTTCATCGTGGAGATGGAGACGTGGTACAGTGCCATCCCGGCCTCGCGACGCGCGCGGTAGCCCGCGCCGGAGCTTCCGAACAGCTCCAGCAGCGGCGGGATCGCGCCGAGCACGCCGATGGCCGCCCGGTTCTCGTCCTCCACGGCGAGGCTGTACATGGCCCCGGCGGCGTGGTCCCGCGCCTCCGGGTGGCCGCTGCGGAGCACGTTCACCAGCGGCGACACGGCTCCGGACCGCACTATCGCTACCTTGTTCTCGGCTTCAAGCGACAGGTTGACCATCGCCGCCGCCGCGTTGACCTGGACGCCGGCGTCGGCGGACAGCAGCATCGGGCGGAGCGCGGCAAGGAGGCGAGGCGTGCAAAGCTGCCTCCGTACCTCCCTGTTCTCCCTCGTCGCCTGCCGCAGCGACGCCATCGCCGACGCCAGCTCCTCGGGGGCGGGGTCCTCCGCGCCGAGCACGGCCATGATATCCTCCTCCAGAGAACCACCCTTCCGCACGGGCTCCTGCACGAAGTCTTCGTCAGCGACGCTGTTTCTCCTGACGCGAACGGGGGTTGGTCCTTCGCTCCGCTGCTCCTCCTGCCGCGGCATGAGGCGGCGGACGATGTCGTGCGCGGTGTCCGGTGACAGCGGGGCGGGGTGCGGCAGCGCGAGGCGGTCGCACCAGTTGAGGATGGCCATGCGCAGCGCGACGTTGGGGACGAGCACGAGGGGGGAGGACGACGACGACGACGATGAAAGCGAAAGGTCGACGTCGACGGCGGGCGGGGAGAAGGCGAGCGCGGCGCAGGCCTGGATGCAGGCGCGCTCGAAGGTCTGGCCACGCGGCACGATGACGGGGTCGGCCATCAGCGTGCCGGAGATGGGGCAGAGGAACTCGGCCGGCGGATCGGCCGTGAACGACGACGCAGACGGCGGCGACGTGGGGAGTGGCAGCGCGGAGGGGGCCGCCGCCGTGGACGCCGGACCCAACCACGCCCGGCCGGTGCCCATGGCCATGGGCTTCGTTCGGGTCAAGGTCGCTTCAGCACGGCTGTCGCTCGGACGAGTCGTATATGGGTTTTTGTGCAAGTCGTCGCTCGCGCCGGACGCGCTATTGTCAACCGGTAACACGGCCACGCATTCAAAACAAAAAAAAAAAAAATTAAATTGGACTCAATTTCAAATTTGTCGAGGAATCTGGGCTTCGGAATCACACAGAATTTTCCCACAATGTAGTCTAGTTCACAGAAAACACACAACCAATCGAAATGAATTTGTTAGCTGTTCAGGACTTACATGAGTCCAGCTACATTCCTCACCCGTCTGCTTAAACCAAATAAGAAACATCGACCAGAAATTTAGATGGTAAAAAAATATATTAAATGCAAATTATACTGCTAAATCTACATCTACGGTCAATAAAAATCTACAACACTACCGTGCTATCTTTCCGTGGACTGACTTCATTCTTTTCGAGTTGTGCGTAGAAGCAGAACCAGATTGAGCATCCGTATAATTACCGCATAAAGACATATCATGGAGTTTTGTCAAAGACATCATTTGTAACAAGTCAAATCGTCCAACAAAGTACAGATGCACCAGCAAGTAGTCGTCTTTTAAGCTTATTCTCAATCACGTTCCCATTGTCAACTTCTTGGTGGTTTTTATTGGAGGTGTTGTGAACTAGTCCCTTCTTACTGATTTGAACCGATTCCGACTATCGTCAGAGGGACGAACACCCGCCGACGTGTGGACCAATATGGGGTCTAAGAACTCATCGCCTCACAGACACAATGCTAATAGGGTAGTGCAGAACTACCACTGAATGTTTGATTTTGTGGATGTTAACCAGCCTTAGAAGATCAGTCCTACTGATTTAGACCTTTGAAACATGCAAAGATAGATCCTAGGTTTATGTCTTGGATTAACTGTGTTTTCAATCTACTCTAGATATCTAGTCCAAATACACCGCCATTGTTACAGTTCGTCATGGAAAAGCTTTGCACTTTGCAGGAGAATCCCAGCCACCAGAGCATAATCCAACAGCTGTCTTTGAATGAGTAGTTTATAATCTACTCCAGGTCGCAAACTGCTCGTGGCGGGCAAGGCACGATCCGGAGAGGGAAACGCATCCGATGATCCGATCCAAACGGGTCAAACAATTCCCCAACGATTTTATACTACTACTGCTATCTTTACGCCTGGTCTGATACTTTATCTTTTTGGCCACACTGGATGGATCAGATCACTGTGACAGACCAAAAGAAGCCGAATCTTTTTAGTGAAAAAAAAGATGCGCTTTTAAAAATTAATCGAACTTTTGAAACGTGGTCTGATGGTCCAGCAGAGGTGCTACTAGTGTCCATCATCCAGGCTTGCGAGGTCAGACAGGACCAGCCGAATATTTCCTCGAGGCAGCGGAGGGGCACACTGGAATCTGGGTTCAGCGTAACACCGCTCAACAGAGCGACCTTTCTGGATGGCAGGAAAACAGAGGAATCTCCAGCCAGCACCAGGTGAGTAGAGCAGCCAGGGGCCTTGCTCCGGCAGCAACTTCTCCAGGCAGATGACCTCCCTTGCAGTAGACGCGTGATGACTTGCTACCTGCAGCTTCGAGGATTCGTGCTACAATATTATCCGATTCGAAGAAGTGATTCATGCTACACCGCACGCTCTTTGGAACGTAGAATTTTCACACAAATCGTGCAGAAAATTTAATATTTAATTTTATAAAAAAAATATAAAATTTGAAATGCAGTTGGTAGCTTGTTCAGAGTCACCTCACCCGCGAACGGCTGCTGCTGTAACCTGTAAGCAAGGATCCGGCCCCACATGAAGAAGCGTACCTCGGCGACGCAGAGAGATGGCGGACGAACTAGCGTTCGTTGCGTAGATTAATTAATCAGTCGCTCAGTCGTCCTAATTAATATACACGTTGCGCGAGAAGAAGAAATCTTTGTTTGGATGAATGGATGGGTGGATGGAAGCGTGGCATCGTGTAGGAATATTATCGTTTTCTTTCAGTTGAATGTAACATCTGCTTGCAAGTTGCAATACAGGAACTCATCATGCTTTGTTAATTTGCCTCGGTTCAATTTTTTTTTAAAACCAACAACAAAAAAGAGCATCCTGTCCCTTGCTGCCTCACACTAACAAACAAACAGTACTGTATTTTCTCATCTCATCCAACAGGGATCAAATTTTATTTTCCTTTTTATTCTCATCATTTTTTTTGCACGATTTTTCCGGTACAACTCCTTGCCGTTTGGTGGTTGCTGCTCAGTAGTGTTGCTGTTACCTGCCGGAGTGCAGATGCTGCACCGTGCTGCTCCAACGCCAGCTTCAGTCGAAGAATGGTTCTTCATTCACTGAATTATCTGGGAGAAATTGATGTTCAAGGGGTCCGTGTGTCCCGGAAGGTCAAATGCGTTGTTTGCATGGGTAGGAGTAATGTTAGTTAGTGCGTACGGTAGTTCAGAGAAACTGATGACAGCCGCTGCATGTCTGGTTAACTACCGACGACAGATTAGCCGGTACAATGTTTGGTTCCCATTTAAAATGATCAGATTCCAAATTTCAAGCTATTTTGTACTCCACCTGTCTCATATTACTTACTCCTTCTGTTTCGTAAAAACATCATTTTTTGACTTTTAAACTTCAAGTTTGATCACTCATCTTATTCATTTTTTTTAAAATATAATTTATTTTATTATGAATTATTTTATTATTAAAATATTATAAGCATGACTTATTTATTTTTATATTTGTAAAAAATTTGAATAAAATGAGTGGTTAAACATAGTCTCTTTGAAAGTAAAAAAAAAAATCTTTTTAAGAGACGGAGATAGTATTATTCTAAAGCCTTCAAAATTTTTTAATTTAGGACCCCTTTGGTAGGGCTGCGACTTATAAAACTTCAGAAATTCATCGGCTATTCTGATTGGTACCGAAAGTAAGGTGGAAGTTCTCTTAAAACTTCAGAAATTCCCGCGTCCCGGGAAAAAAGGTTCCCATCTTCGTTCAATGTTTCAGAATCGAAACAGTAGTCGCGTGCTTTCTCAGCCCAACCCATCATCCAGCACTGAACACGGGTCTAGGCCCACTCTACTTTTCTCCAACTCATCGGCTCAAAACCAAACCCGGGCCCAGTCCACTCCGATAACCACGCTCCCGCATCGCCGGGGGCTCGCCGACGCAACCGCGCACACGATGCCCCGAAAGCCCAAACGGAAGGCCCCGGCCTCGCCGGCGGAGCGCGACAGTTCGCCGGAACCCTACCCTTCCCATTCCTCCCCCACCCCGGAGCAATGCCTTTCCGTCCGCGACGCCCTCCTCGCCTTCCACGGCTTCCCCGAGGAGTTCGCGCCCTTCCGTGTCCTCCGCCTCGGCGGCCACTTGCCGGAGGAAGACGCCCCAGTTCAGCCTCCCTCTGCCACCGTCCTCGACGGGCTTGTCATCACGCTCCTCTCTCAGAACACCACCGACGCCATCTCCCGCCGCGCCTTCGCGTCCCTCAAGACAGCATTCCCATCCTGGGACCAGGTGAGTTACAAGCGGCAAGCAAATGCCTGACAGTCAATGTGTTCCCGAAGCGTCTAGATTATCCGGCGCTTATTTTGCTTCGTTCTCGAGGTGGTGGATGAGGAGGGGAAGCGGCTGGAAGACGCCATCCGGTGCGGCGGCCTGGCGGCGACGAAGGCGGCGAGGATACGGGCCATGTTGAGGGGAGTGAGGGAACGGAGGGGTAAGATTTGTCTCGAGTACCTGCGGGAGATGTCCGTGGATGAGGTGAAGAGGGAGCTCTCGCAGTTCAAAGGGATTGGGCCAAAGACCGTGAGTTTAATCTTTTCCTTATCGTTTTAAACTTTCACAACGTTGTTACCAGTGATTGAAGTGAAAAGATGCATTTTTTCTAATTTAAGTGTATTTAGCTTGAAATCCACTTATCTAGTGAAGGCATGGAATAATCCTGATCTTGGTAATAAAAAAAAGAGGGGGGGGGGTGCGAAAATTTCAAGTTCGGCCATTGTGATACAATTGTTTGCTGTTTGAAACAGCAATATATTGTTTCAACAAAAAATAAGGATAGTAGCATTTTCCCTGATAGAAGTGATATGTGTTTCTTTTGGTTGAACTCGTGAATAACTATTGATGTGGACTATCAGGGTAGACTGCTGAATTAAGCAACAACACATTTAGGATTTTTCTAATATGTGTATCTTATGATAGGTGGCATGCGTGTTGATGTTCTATCTTCAGAAGGATGATTTTCCAGTAGATACTCATGTAGGTGAATATTGATTTCTCAATTATCACTGTTAAATCAGGCCTAGAATCTGTCTGCAGTATGCGTTGTGTATATGTAACAGCAAATTTGTTACTGCAAATAGGTACTCCGCATTACAAAGGCTATGGGTTGGGTTCCTACGACAGCTAACAGGGAGAAGGCTTACATTCATCTAAATAATAAGATTCCTGATAATCTGAAGTTTGATTTGAATTGTCTATTTGTTACTCACGGGAAGCTTTGCCAAACATGTAGCAAAAAATTGGGAGGTGACAAAAGCAAGAGTCCCAATGCTGCATGCCCGTTAGCAAGTTACTGTTGCATTGGACAAAATCTTCAGCAATAGTTAAGGTTTGTTACTTTTGACTAATAACACTGCTTCCACTACGAAAAAATTGAGAAACTTTGTGCATTCAATGGAATTTTCTATGCAATAACTGTTTACCTATAATTGTTTCACCTTCCTTTCTCTGATAGAAGTTGCTCTGTTTAATGGGTTATTTTCCTTCCAAAACTGAACAAGTGCTATTTTTTCAACATTGACATTTTATTCATCATTTCTGCACTTATAGAAGTGGCTAAAAACTCAGTATTAATGCTGAGGTGATGCTTTCTTACTGTTCAGTTAAGGAAATGATCATTATGGTTTTTGCGTATCAAAACTTTGTCCTGCAACCTATGCATTCTTGAGGGGTCAATGCGAAGTAACTGTGCTTTTTTACATTACTTAAAAAGAACTGGATTTCTACATTGCTGCTTTTTCTACTGCTTCAGCTGTTTTCTTGATTGCATTTGAATTCTCTGAAGCTCCTGTAAAAGAAAACTGAGGTATTGCTGCTTCGAAGTATAGTCCCTTTTTCTATTATCCTTATTTACAGCTTATTGCTTATGCTGAACTTCTTCATTCATGGCAAAATCACTAGTGACTGAATTGTGCATTCCAATTTGTCCCAGCGATCTGTCCTACCATTCTTAACATTTTCATTCTCTGTGGGCATCATTAATGTTTATTACTGTTTCCAGAAGAGGTTCTAGTACCTGCAGACAGATTTATGTGCTGTGGTCTTTCTCCGGATTCAGGTTTTATGATTGGGGAAATTTCATTATCAGGCTGCACCTGTACGTTCAACTGGTTACTTCGTACATCAAAAACTTCAATGGGAAAGTGAAGACACGAGACTGATGACTTCTCAAAAATATTCTGTTAATTACTGAGTGAAGAAAAACTGTGAATATCACTTGTTAATAATCATGCCAACTTGCCCACTCTTATGGATATGGTGCCATCAAGTTTTCCAGTGTGTGTGATACGGTGTCCCATGGCTTTGTGATTCTCAGAACAGGCTGCATTTGACAGTGTTCAAAAGATTACTGTGTTGAATTCATCTGCTAGTAAGTCTAGTATTTCTCAGTTCAGTTCTGCCATTCTACCAGCTTGAAAGGGACGTTTTGCGGTTTCAGTGGGTCACGAGGTGGACACTTGATGCGCAATTTGGTGCCGCATGCTTTGAATCGGAGCAATGTGATGTGAAGTGCTGGCCAGCTCGCTTCGTGCTCACATCAAGTTAAATTACCAGCATCACCGCCTGCAAGAGTTAGATTAGTTTGTAATGCACTCTTACTGGTTAGTAAATCTGGGCACTGGGATATGATTCTTGTGTTGATGGAAACATGAGGTCGGAAAGTTTAACTCCTTTTGACCTCTTCTGAGAAGTAACCACCACTTCAGGCTGCTTATTTAACTGCTCGTGTGATCATGATGAACTATCATCTTTGCTTCGATCGTGGCACATAGCATTGACTGAAGCGCAGTCATGGAACAGTCCAGATTTAAATAATTATTACTCCTATTGATATTTATGGAGTGGTTTGGAGAACTTGCAGTTCTCCTGCTTCAAAATGTCTGGAATAAAAATACCTAATGGAAGCTCAGTAGTTAATGATGTCTTTAATTTTTTTTAGATGAGTCTTTTCTTTTGTTTGTTCATATCTGTTTCACAAGAATCCACAATGGGAGGCAATGCAGTATGTGCAGTCAAGGGCTTTATTAGAGCTCCACATAGCTGATTAAAAATGAATCTTAGTTGATTCTCTGGAGTGATTATCTAAAATGAATGAATTAAGGAGTTGGAGATGAAAGAATCCATTCTTGTCTGATTTTGTGATTTTGTGAAGTGATTCGCTGAAATGAACGGAGCTCTCTTGATTATGAGAAGTGATATTTTGATCTGATTCTAAAAATTTATTGTAAAGAATTAAAAAAAAAATCACTTTCAGTCATAGAATTACTTCACAGGAGAATCAGAAAATCATGAGCTAGAAGCTTTGTTAAAAGGGCTCTAAATCTTGATTCTAAAAGTTTTTAGAGAATTAAAAATTGAATCACTTCTCAGAGGATATGAAAAAAAATAGTAGCTGCGAGCTTGCACTCAAAGTTAACAAAAAAGATATTTTCTCTGTTTTTAAATTATTGACACAGTTGATTTTAAACATCAATTTTGATCATTTGTTTTATTTAAAAAATTAATTTAAATGTGTAAAATTATAATTTATAGTTCTAACTAATTTGATAATAAAGCAAATTATAACAAAATATATAATGTTCATTAAATTTTTTTAATAAAATAAATAGTTAAAATTGATGTCCGTCAATAACGGAGAGACTAAGAGGGTGGCAGTCCCAGTTTGCGACCTCAGCCTGTGCCTAACGAAAGCGGGCACTGCCCTGTGGGCCAACGTGTCACTCATCGGCCTGCCACCTGGACCCGGGACCAAAGCGCGGGATGAAAGCGGATCCACAAGTTAGCAGTTTCTTTTCGCTGACATGTGGGGTAAGTCCACCGAATCCCAACTGCCATTCAGGTGCGTGGTAAAGCGGGCCCATCAGCGGCTCAGCGCAGACAGACCGTCTCCCGCCAGGACTAGGCAGAGGAACCAACGCCCACAGCACCCCGGCCCCACCACGCGGTACACCTAATATGCCACGGCCGCCCATCTCACTTCCCCTTCTTGAGCTCGCCGCAGCGGCCGCAGCCGGAGGCAGCCCATGAGCAGACCTCTGTAGCCCTAGCGCCGCGTCCGCTGTTGTTCTTCGTGAGGGGACGCGGGCGGCGGGCGCGGTTCCGGCCGTCGCCGACGCGGCACGAGGTCCGAGGGCGCGCGGGGTGCTTCGACCTTGGTGGCGAGCAGAGGAGGCGCAGGAGGGGAGGGCATGGCCGGATCGAGGTTCGGCTCGTTCAAGTCGGAGAAGGGGGACTCGGCGGCCGGGGCCGCGCAGAGGAAGGACCCGTACGAGGTGCTCGGCGTGGGGCGCAATGCCACCGAACAGGAGATCAAGAGCGCGTTCCGACGCATGGCGCTCAAGTAAAGCCGACTTCTCTCTCGCTCTCTAAAGTTTGGGACTTTTTTCTGCTTTTCTTGTTGCTGGAATTTTCCCCGGTTGCGTCCGTCGTGTAGGGACACAAGTTCGTTCGAGTTCCATGTGGAACATGACACATTTCAGTACAAGCAGGGCTATTCCTTTTGTCTAAAAATAAACACATTTCAGGCGGATTATGCATTGTTGTTCAGGAGAATTTTTGTCATTTTTTCCTTTCATGTATGTGTTATCAATCATATGTTCGTCTGAACATAACCCAGTGTAGAATTGAAGCACTCATTTCGGTGGCTGTTCCGGTAAATTGCTCCAGGTACCATCCGGATAAGAATGGCGATGATCCCATTGCATCCGATCTGTTCCAAGAAGTCACATTCTCCTACAATATTTTGTCAGATCCTGAAAAGAGGCGGCAGTACGACTCTTCAGGTTTTGAGGTAGTTCACACGGGAATCAGTGTGTTTCAGTCTTTTTGTTTGTCATTTGGACATGTTATAGCAATTCCTGCACTATGTTCAGGCCATCGAATCTGATAGCCAGGAACTGGAGCTGGACCTATCTAGTCTCAATACAGTAAACACCATGTTTGCTGCTCTTTTTAGGTAAACATTTATATGAATGTGATGCTGTGTTTCGTCAAGTATTTGCTAGCTTTTGTTATGCAATTGTGTTAATTGTACATATGAAATGTATGTAGTAAGCTCGGTGTACCAATTAAAACAACTGTTTCAGCAACAGTTTTGGAGGAGGCATTGAATGGGTCGGTTGTGGTCTCTCAGCTCCAGCTAGGAAAACCTGTGCGTAGGAAGGTTGGCATCTAGCTGTCTCCAAGTTCCCCCTTTTTCCTTTTTATTAGTAAATGCTTAAGTGTCGCATGTGACCAGGTGGAAAAGCAATCAGCTCATTTCTATTCTGTGGACATAACAGAAAAACAAGCCAAGATGGGTCTAGTTTGTCGTGTTCACTCAACTGATAAAAGTAAATTCAAGGTTTGTCCAGTGTCTGCACATGTTCTTTTTTTCATTTTGCATGCTCTATTTAACTGTGATTCATGTTGTGACCGTAAAACTAGGAAAAGGTTTGACCGTTCTCATTCTGAAATAACTAATTATATCGAATTCCTGCTCTTCTTAACATTGAGTACATAGCATTTGTTCCATTGAAGTACACTTCAACTGTTTCAAACCTACCTATATTCATAGACTTTCCTTCATTTCAGCTGCTTTACTTTGAGCTAGAGGAACATGGTGGGCTGAGTCTTGCCCTGCAGGTCTTGTAACATCTTACCTTCTTTCATTTTGTTCTTAGATTGCTCCCTTTGAAAACTGAAGCAATATTTAAGAGCAATAATTTTTGTTTAAAATAAGCAATAAAAAAATGCTGATATACACTATAAAGTGACCTAAGTAGCGTATTAATGTCAAACATATTTACTTTTTCTATCCTGGGAATAAATAGATTTACCCTTTTATAGTTTCAGCCATATGCAGTATCATAGCTCCATAATTATAGTTGTACCTGCATTGATGCGTTTGAGGATTCTGTTGGAGTGTCCTTAAAGACTCGTGACTATGTACCATGTCGATTATATGTTTCCACTTTGATACCTTACATTTCATCCAATCCAAGATAAAAAAAAAAAATCTTAATATTACTTATTGTGGCTTAAGCATATCTTACCTAACCTGAAGCTTATTACAGGAAGATGGTGTAAAGAGTGGTAAAGTTACTTCTGCAGGGATATATTTTCTTGGATTTCCCATCTACTGTTTTGAACAAAATAGCTCGGTGAGTTTACAAGGCTGTTTTTTATAGGCATACAAGTGATACACCTTTGGACCTTGTCCATCATAAGCTCCAGCTTCCTGTTTCAGGTGAGTTCTGCAAAGGATTCTGACGGTGCATTTTTTAAGAGATTGGATAGCTTTCAACCATGCGACATACATGAGCTGAAACCTGGAACTCACTTTTTTGCTGTCTACGGTATATCACCTTGCTCACTGTTCCAGTGGTTCTTAAGTGAGGTGGTGGGAAATTTCTTAAAATCAATTATTTGTTAGGTGACAATTTCTTCAAGAATGCAAGTTATGCTATAGAGATAGTCTCTGGCGAATCTTTCCCTGCTGAAAAGGAGAGACTACGCAGCGTGGAGGCAAAAATACTTACAAAACAAGCTGAACTGTCCAAGTTCGAGTCAGAGTATAGGGAAGTATGTGCTGACATTCTCCTCTATATTTCCCCATCAGAATCTTTCTTTGTATACCTGGCATTGAAGAGCATTTATTATTTGAATATTATTTTTAAATACTGATGTTCACAGGTTTTGACGAAATTCAATGAGATGACGAGCAGATATGCACAAGAAATGCAAACGGTAAGTCTGGTGAGTAATAATCATTCGTCCACTTCCTACAATGTTCTCATTCTTGTGCTTTTCATAGATTGACGAGCTTTTGAAAGAAAGGAATGAAATCCATGCTTCCTATACCATCAATGTCCAACCACTAAAACGGAGTTCCAGCAGAAACAAGATGAAGTCGCCTTTGAAAGCACCAAACGGTGATACAGAAAAGCATCATCAGAAGGACAAAAGAGTGAAGGATCACTGCATGGAGGGATCTGGAAGCGAGGATGATAATTCAAGTGAAAAGAAATCCAAGTGGCGGCTCCCAAGGAAGAAATGGTTAAACATTCCTGTCCAGGTTGACAGGAGGAAGCCATGCTGAGCAATGTACTAAATGGCATGCAACTATTCTATTTTGATATGCATTATCTGCCGTTAAACTCACCTTTTTTTTTTTTAATGTTCTCATAGGCAAATCCCCTTCATATTAAGTTGTCAACAGTCAACTAGTGCAGAGCATTTCACTGTTTCCTCTCAAAGCAAAACCTCGAAGTGTTGTTATCGCCATTCTTAGACATCCAACCATTTTCTGTAAAGATCGTGCCCAAGCCTGATAGTTTTGTTTTTGAAAGTAAAATACAGAAAGGGAAGCCCCTGCTGTAAATGTTGTAATGAAATTTGTCTTATATTCTGTAGCCCATACAGGCCAATGGCCACTATACTATATCTTGGTGAATACAACTGGGGTTCCCCCATCTCATTCACTTTACTAATCCATGATACTTGATGGTAGGATATTTTAAACAGTACAGCAAGGTAATGGCTGCCGCCTTTACGATGTGATACTCTCCTTTGGTTCATGAGTTTGGGCAGTTCCTCAGCAGTTTCCTTCCATGGTTTACAAAACGGTCTACAAAACCATGAAAACTGCTCGGTTTTCATGGTTCTCGACCAAACTGGTCTGACTCAGTTTCTCCAGTTCATCGGTTCTAAAAAAACTAAAATTTTTGAAAATTTCAAAATTTTAGCACAAAGAAAACTGGTCGGTAAGCTTGTAAAACATAGCGGTAAGTTGAAGAAAAAAAAAAAAGGGAAAATTGTTTGTATGCTCCTGTTTTTGAATAAAAAAGTCTCTATGCCCTTGTAACATTGTGCTTTGTCCTAGTGCCTCTGAACTTCGAAATTGAAGTTTCCCTTTACCCCGTTTTGATATTCCATTAGACCCCGTTAGGTCGTAGTTAAAAAAAAGAAAAGATACGAAGGGACAAAATTACCCTCGTGTATTGTATGTATTGTAAAGTGCTTGGCTGAACTCATCTGTCGTCGAGCCCTCACACTCGTACTCTTGACTCTTCTCCCAAACCTTTGCCTCCAAATCCAACAGCGGCGGCATGCCTGGGAGGCTCATCGGCGATGGCGGCGGTCCTGTGGTGGCGTTGGGGCGGGCCAACGTCACGCTGGCCAGCACGGGCCAGCAACGCTTGGCGGCGACGCCTGCGTGAGGCCGTCGAGGGGAGCTTATGTACTGATTATATATGTAAGACTGCAATCAGAGATGGATTGAGTGAACTATGTGCACTATTTTGAATTGTACTGTATTGTTTGTTCAGGCATATAAAATACAGTGTTATGATGTCTAGTTATACTTGCATTATTTCTGTTAAAATTTTCATATATTCTATTGTGCCAATATTGATGTTTAAATTCTCAATTTTGATCATCCAAATTTCAAACTTTATTATGCACTTCAACTTTTGTGTTGCACCTGGTTCATGGTAAAAATATTAGTGTTATGGTACATGACAGCTCCATTTGCGCAAATAATTAGGAAAAACAGGTTTTTTTTTTCAATTTTTAACACCGTTAACCTACTGTTAGAAATCAGAGGTACTCTAACTACATGACTCAAATTCAAAAAACAAAGGCAATGAGATAAAGTTCACAAAAGCGAGGATAAATAATTATTACGAATCAAAGTAAGAGCACTGCCGCTAGAGACCCAGAAGAAAAAAAAAAGCTTCGTTCATTCCATTCGACTATTCGAGATGATGGCTGATGCTTAGGCAGGTTTAATATTTCGTTTAAACCGTTAAAACCGGTCGAAACTGGTTTAATAAAAATCGTGAAAATCGAAAAAATCGGTTAAAAACCGGTTTAAATCGAAAATTCAAAATTTGAACGGTTGAAGACCGGCCGGTTTCATCGTAAGTCGGCCGGTTTTATCGGTTTGCTACAGTACCAGATTTCAAATTTTAAAACTCACCGGTTTTACCGGTTAGCCGATCGGTTTTACCGGTTTATCGATCGATTTTATCGGTTTTCGGTATTTCAAATTTTCTCAATTTTTCAAATTTTTTAAAATTTATAAAATAAAAACCGATTTAGATCAGTTTCACTGAAAACCACAAAAACCGATTGATTTTGAACGGTTTTATCGATTTTACTAAAAATCACAAAAACTGATTGATTTTGAGCGATTTTGTGAACCCTGATGCTTGGCAGCCGCGCTGAGCGAAGTCAAACACTCCGCACGACGTGTACAAGAAACCAAACCCGGCCCGACGTGATCCACAACCTTACCTTCCACCCTCAAAAAGCTTAAACCCGCGGGCCTCATCCCTCCCCCATCTGCTCCTCCGGTCCGCCACCATCTCCCAGCCGCCGCGTCCAGTGGCGATGGAGTCCTCGCTCCTCCTCTGCTCCCCCGCCCGCGCCCTGAAGCCCTTCCTGCCACTTCCGCCCCTCTGCCCCTGCGCGCGTCGCCGCCACGCCTCCGTCCTCAGCGCGAGGCCTGTGTCCGCGCCGCCGCGCCTCGTCCGCTGGCGTTCCCCGCGTGCTGCCGCACACGAGTCATTCGACGATGGGTTTCGCAGTCAGGACAGGCCTCCCGGGGTTGGCCGCGGAGGCGCGCGCCGGAGGGCCTACCGCGAGGCGCAGGGGGACGCGGCGCTGCCCCCAGCTGCGGCTGCCGCGAGGGTCGTCGCGCCCTACGTCGTTCCCGCTGGCGCCGTGCTCGTGCTGAGCTTTGGTACGGACTCTACTGTTTCTTCCTTATGTACAGTGCAACCCCCCCCCCCCCCCCCCAACAAAAAAAAAATCGCGTGGACACCAAACGGAGTAGTCAAAAGAACGAAAATGCAGCAGTCCGAACTTACAAATTAATTTGTAGCATATGCTGTGTTATAACTTTGTTACTATCTGATGCACAAATCAGCATAGCATGCCGTAACGCAGAATGTTAGTTTACTTTGATCACATGATCATTCAGTGTGGCACACAGGGACCTTGATTTATTGAGCAGTGTATCGAATGGCTACTGATTCACTGTTTCAGAGGACAGTCTTATGGAGGGTGGTTCAGAATTTGCTTCCTGGAAAGACAAAGGACCAAAATTCTGGAGAGCGTTCTGGGATCATGTGGTCCTTCACTGCTGGTTCCAATTTGGCAAAATCTACTGCTAGTGCTGAAAAGGAGACGAGGAAAAATCTTAATAAGTTCTACAAAGAACTCCGGACTTTGAAAACCGTTAACATGGCAGGTAACTCAAGGAACTAAAGTTGGAATATTTTGCCTGGAGGTGCTGTGATATTTCTTGAAAGAAATATATTTACATGTCACTTGACAGGTCGTCGGTTTGGAGATGAGGGTTTGTTTTTCCTAGCAGAAAGCTTGGCCTATAACAAGGTGAGGTCTCATGAAATGGTTCAGTCCAATCTACTCGTGTTTTCGGATCTGGAAACCTTGTTTTTTCATGCTTTAACAGTGTAATCTCATCCGAATTAGTAACAAAAATGACTCTATTTTTGTGTATTCACAGAGTGCAGAAGAAGTAGACTTTTCTGGCAATGGGATCACAGCTCTGGGAATAGAAGCTTTTGATGGTGTTCTTCAGATAAATACAACTTTAAAAACCCTCAATTTATCTGGAAATGACATTGGAGATGAAGGAGCTAAGGTATTCTCAATCTTATCATCCATCATTTTATAGTTGCATTATTTTACTATATGCAAATCTATTATCTGATTTCCATCTCTGGTAGCTGAGCATATATGGTTATCATTGCTTTACTAAATTTAACATGTTTTCTGAGGGTTACCATAACCAAATTGCAAATATTTCTTAAGACTAAGTTGAATATATTTTACTTCTGACTGAATGTAACACTCACAGTGTCTTTCAGATATATTGGTCGAAAATGTAGGTATTCAGAAGCTCCTTTTGAACAGTATCAATATTGGAGATGAGGTGATGTGCTCCCCTGCTCACTCTCTTTTGTTGTCTTCCTCTATTGCTACATAATGTAACTTCGATATTCTTTTCAGGGAGCTAAAGCAATTTCTATTATGCTGAAGAAGAATAAGACAATACGTATTCTGCAGCTCAGCAACAATGCAATTGAATATAGTGTATGTATAAGCATTCACTGAATAATAGACATGCATTTGAATAATCAATGGGAAAAAAGAGTTACCATGTATATCCTTGAAAGTCTATGAGAGCATTTTCCTTTTTTCTGCCTTGAAACAGGGTTTTACTAGTATTGCAGAAGCCCTTCTCGAGAATAATGCAATACGGAGCTTGTATCTCAAGTTAGTCACTCACAACCCAGTGGCCTTACGTATTATGTATATGAATGTGCATATTAGAGTGAGCAGTCTTCCATATATGGTTAATTTTATGTTCCTGCTGACTAACTACTAGTGCACTCTGTTCACTATATTGTAGTGGTAATTATGGTGGTCCTCTTGGTGCATCCAGTCTAGCACGAGGAATTTTGGGGAACAAGTCTTTGAGGGTATTACTCTACACCTTTATGCACTTCCAGTTATTTGCGTAGTTTGACTATGTGGATGTAATAACTCATGTAATATTAAAAAATGGATTGAATAATCAGCAAAGTTGATACTAGGAGTTGCTACGAAAATTAGCCCTACGAAAGAAAACCTATTGTACTTTAGGTCACTATGCTGATATCTCTATGACTCCTATCACACAAATATGCCACCATACCATTGTCCCTCATTTTCTTATTTATCATTTTTATTGTCTACTGATTTTTCTACCTTTTTATGTTGTTCCTGAATTCATCAATGCAAAATAATATAATAACCATTGAATGGTTGATTGGCCTGGAACCTTTGATAGGAAATTCACTTGCATGGTAATGGGATTGGAAATGAGGGGGTACGTGAGTTGATGTCAGCATTATCTGCTCACAAAGGTGTTTTTTCCTATTTCTGGTTCAACAAACTATCAATAAGCTTAATCTTGATTGACTATTGTATTCATAACTCTGCATTCTTTCTGAGTTACAGGGAAGATCACAGTCGTGGATATTGGCAACAACAATATTGGGTCAGAAGGTTTGCGTCCTGTTGCTGAGTTCATCAAAAGGACAAAGTCGTTACTTTGGTTCAGTCTCTACATGAACGACATCAGTGACGAGGTAATGCTATTCTTTTATTGTTTCCCTGTAAGCGGAAGTCAATACTCAATAGTTACAGAAGCATATTTAAAGCATAATAAGTATATTCTTTATTTCTCAATGTATGACCATGTGTTCAATGCATTATCTGTTTCATTTCTGACTCATTTTTGACATATGTTAATTGGTGTGAGCAGGGAGCTGAAAAGGTTGCGGATGCTCTGAAAAATAACAAAACAATATCTACAATAGACTTGGTGAGCATTTCATTTACTGTAACTATTAGAAACCAGAGTCTCATATATCTTCCAAGTCTCTTTTTGGAATCAGTGATTTTTTATGACAATGAGCCTCTTGTGAGACAGTGAGAGTCCATCTTATCCCTGTTTTCCATATGGGACATAACCCACATGAGACCTGACAGACATGCTGAATTCCCTGTAATCTAACATTTTCAGGGTGGTAATAACATTCACTCAAAAGGGGTTTGTGCGATAGCTGAAACTTTGAAGGATAATGCAGTGCTGACAACAGTAAGCTTGCTATTCAGACTACTTTGCAAAGTAAGTTCGAAAACTGATTCAGAATGTGCTCTGTAGTTGGATTTGAGCTATAACCCAATTGGTCCGGACGGAGTGAAGGCTTTGTGTGATGTACTCAAGTTTCATGGGAAGATCCAAACTCTTAAGCTTGGTTGGTGCCAGGTAATCCTCCAAAAGTGAATAGAATTGTATGAGTAGTTTTAACCTTATTTTTATTTGCCTCTTCAGCTGAGTTGCATATCATGCAGATAGGTGTGCCAGGTGCAGAGTTCATTGCTGATTGCCTAAAGTACAACACAACATTGTCAACATTGGATTTGCGGGCAAATGGTCTAGGAGATGATGTATGTCCTATCTTTGTTTTGTATTTGTTATAACACACACTTTGGTACATAATCCTTGTTTGCTGATACTAAATTATTCATGAAGGGTGCTATATGCTTGGCACGAAGTTTCAAGATAATCAATGAATCATTGACTTCACTTGACCTGGGTTTCAACGAGATAAGAGTGAGCTGGATATAGATTTTCTTATTTTTATTAGCAGTGGCATTTTTGTATGTGCCTTATGTTCAACATATCCTTTATATCTTGGACAGGATGACGGAGCATTTGCATTGGCACAAGCACTTAAGGCTAATGAAGATCTTGCAGTCACTTCATTAAATCTTGCAAATAACTTCTTTACTAAATTTGGACAGGTTAGCTTCATCTCTCAATTATTATGTGTGATGGCATATTTAAATTGTTAGTCATGTTTTATTTGAGTCAATACAGGTTGCTCTGAGTGAAGCACGGGATCATGTATATGAGATGAGCGAGAAGGAGATAGACATTTACTTTTAGCTGTTGCCCGGCTTCTTTCTGCACAGTGGCGGCCACACAACGACATTGAAAGCAATGCGATGTGTTTGGGACAATAAGATACTGGATCAACTCTTTTTGGCATTATTTCATCATGTAGGTTTAGTAGGTAAATTAGGGTAGAGCATGCTTTAGACTTGTATAAAAAATTTTGGTGGACTAGTTAGCTACGTAGGTTAGGTATTCAACTATTATGCAATTTTGATGGTGACATCAATTTTGACTTTACATTCATTATTGATGAAAATGTTATGATGAATGCTGCATGTCATTGTGGTGTCTATGGTCCCCTTTGCAGACGTGTTCTTGCGAAATCTACTGTATTCTATTTTGCCTTCAATATTCTTCTGGTTGCAAATCCTAACGTATATGATTATGGAATTATGCACCGGATTTTGTTATGTTCATGGCTGTTTCATCCTTCAAGTCCAATCAGTTCTCTTCTGATGACATCCATACAAATGGGACGATTGTTCATAGCCTCTTGAGGATACTCTCTATTCTTAAATTGTTTCTTAAATTGTGATAGTATATGTGTAGAATCGCTTTTGGGTTTCACCCATGTAGAACGTAGAGGTTTCCTTTCGTTCGTTTGCAGCTGCCATACTCGTAGAAATGGAACGACTCCTTTCGTTCTTGACCAGGTAAGTCTAATTATCGTTCCATCTCACAAACATCACCAAGGAGCTTGGCACATGGTTTTTTTTTTTTTTTGCAAATTTCGTGGTGGCTATTAAAAAACTTGTGATTCATTACCGGTCATAAAAATATCAACTTCCCTGTTGACTTACTCCCTCTGTTTTTGTTTTTTAATTGGTGTCGTCGTTCACTTTTAATTTTAACTTTAAGCATTTATTTTATTTAAAAAATTATTTCAAATGTGTAAATTTTTAAGTTATGATTCAAATAACTTTAATGATAAATAAAATTATAATAAAATATATGATATTTATTAGCCGTCACAATGTTGGGGAAGAAAAAGTTGATCTTGACAACATTTATCGTCAGCACAGAAGCGTGTTTGGTTGGTTGACATCACGGCGTCGGCGTGGCCTTGACTGCTCAAACATTCTTGCACGCGGGAACCGGTCCGCTGGCAGCAAGCTTCCCTAGCTGCCGCCGTTTCTGAAAATCTCTGCGCGTGCTGCCGATCGATACCTGTCACGTCTCCGAGTCAAGCTCGATCGATCGCCAATCATTTTGAAACCGTCTCAAGACGCAAGGTGCATGCTACAAAGGGTCGACGGGGTATGAACACTGCTGTCGAATCGTGGCTTCAAACAGCAGATGATCCGCACGGGAAAGGAACAGCCCATACCGCCTTGTCTCGTTAGGCCAAAATGAGCGTGCTCCAAGATACGCATGCCAGATCAATCCTGACTCGCAACAAGATGACGATAGCGAGTAGGATCCATAAGAAGATGACCGTAAGTGGGACGAAGCTAAAGTTAATACGTGCGACTCCATGCAGTGTAAGCATGTGTCGACCTAGCACGATCGAGGACTGGTTAATTAAGAGCTGCAGTGTTCGCGAGGGCTAAGGGATCCTTTGAAATGCTGAATTTTTATAGAAATTGTAAAAAAAAATCACAAAAATCAGTTTAATTTAACAGAAATAACGCAGAAATAAGAAAATTTTCTTTCAATCTGAGGCCTAAGCAACGAAGGTCATATACGCGTAACAGCAGCGAAGACGGCATCACGTGCACACTACCGCGACGCACGCCTCCTAGCTTGTTGATACGCAGCTAGCACAACTTGCGCGTTCCGGCGCGATACGCTGCGGCGGCTCAAGCGTGCGCGCAAGGAAAACCTCACAGGCCAGACCCTCGTCGTCGCCGGTCTATCCTCCCGTCGCGGCTATATATATAACGGCCGGCGCGCTAGGTGAGGTAGACTCGCAGTGACTCCCACGACCTTTATGCTTGTGGTGTAGTAGCTGGAGCGATGGCCTCCAAAGCGTTCGCGTGGCTTCTTCTCGCCGTCGTCACTACGGCGGCAGTGGCCGCGGCTGGGTCGACGCCCGCAGCGCCAGCGGCGGCGGCGGCGTTCGACGAGAACTACGCGGTGCAGTGGGGTGCGGACGGCCGGCACCTCGTCGATCGCGGGACGGAGGTTGATCTCGCCATGGATCAGAGCTCCGGTACGTACGTGCGTGTGCATGGAAGAGAAGTGGTATATGGATAGTGTGGCTGGTTTAGTTTCGTTTTTGTTTGTGTCTTGTAAGTAAATAACCTCGTCGATCGATCGATCGCCTCGTCGCGCGATCGTGGTTGTGCAGGTGCCGGGTTCCGGTCCAAGTCCACGTACGGGTCCGGATTCTTCCACATGAGGATGAAGCTGCCCGCCGGCTACACGGCCGGCGTCGTGACGACCTTCTACGTGAGCTCGACGAACTATTCCATGAAGTTTCTGATCGAAATCGAATCATCTAACTTAACCAAGATATTTGCATGCGTCATCTGGGATGTATACGTAGCTTATTTCTCAGCCGGAAAACGGTGAGCGCGACGAGGTGGACTTCGAGTTCCTGGGCGACAAGGACCGTAACCCGATCACGCTCCAGACCAACGTTTTCGTCAACGGCCACGGCGACAGCGAGCAGCGGCTGCACCTGTGGTTCGACCCCGCCGCCGACTTCCACAACTACAAGATCCTCTGGAACCCCTATCAGCTCGTGTAAGATCTTGCTTCTCAGGGTTTACACATCAAACAGTTAATCAAAACTACTTTCGAAAATATGCATTTGGATGAACGAATCAAAATCCTGATCAGGATGTTCGTGGACGACACGCCGATCCGCGTGCTGAGGAACCTGACGGGCGCGGTGCCGGGGTACGAGTTCCCGGCGAAGCAGACGATGCTGATCCGCGCGAGCATCTGGGACGGCTCCGACTGGGCGACGGACGGCGGTCGGACCAAGGTGGACTGGTCCAAGGCGCCGTTCACCGCGGGGTACCAGGGCTTCGACGTCGACGCCTGCGCCACCGCCGGCGGCGGCGCCACGGCACCCTGCGACTCGCCTGACCTGTGGTGGAACGGCGGCGAAAACCGGAACGTCTCCGACGCGCAGCGGGAGGCGTACCAGGGCGTCAAGAAGTCGAACATGTACTACAACTACTGCACGGACTCCGCCAGGTTCAACGATCACATGCCGCCGGAGTGCAGCTACGAGTTGTAAGCTGGTTTTGCCATCGATCGGTGGGATCAAGCAAAACATGACTTTAGTATCTGTATGAGTGATCATATCAATTGCTGGAGTAAAGAATATTGGAACACACAGTCTGGGTCATCAAAGTAACGCCATTCTCATGCATTGAGTTGGATACTTGGATCTTCCTCGACAACGGAAGAGAGACGTCACAGCATCTTGGTCGAACCAAAGCAGGCAACACAAATTTTCGTGTGGCCGACCGTTCGCCATGTTTTTGCCTTGGGCGGTCGACGTGCGGTCTGGTTGAAACTGGGAACGCAGCGTAGACACGGCAAGAGGCTATTTTCGTGGCAGGGATCATTGGCGCTGCTCCGAGTTCTGGAGAATTAGCTAGAATTCCTCTGCCAAGTAAGGCGATCACACTAGTTAGCTAGCCTCAAAGTCAAGCATGTTAAATTTGGCATTGAGTGTTCCTTGCGTGTACCGCTAATCCAAAGTCCAGACACATGCCCATGTAATATCAGCAAGGGTACTAGAGGGCAAATCCAGTGTTTAGTTTGTGACGATCAAGCTAAGCCATGCCGAAAACAGATTGAATGACGGCGTCATGTTGACACCCAGCCGACCGGCCGACGCGTGGTGGAATAAAATTGTGGTACCGGTGCTACGTGCCATCAGGTGTTTTAGTTTATATGGTAATATATGAGCTTAGTATTAGAACATGTGGTTAGGTGATTAATGTTAAAAGCGGTGCCACACAATTTTTTTTTTCCGGCGTGAACAGCTTGTATGCAAGTGCAGTACGTTAACTGCAGTCAATCGCGATACGCAGTGGCAGACAGCAGGTAGACACAACGTTGGCGCGCTGCTCCGTGTCGCCGGCCACACTTGCCAGAGCTAGCGTGCGTGCTCTCTGGTCCTCGTCTAGCTCTATAAGACCGTGCTAGCCGATCCACTAGGAGCGTATATACCTCTCTCACTCTGCTTGCGAACGATCGATGGCTTCCAAGGCGTGCCCATGGCTTCTCCTCGCCCTCCTCCTAGCCGCGGCGGTAGCTAGCTTGACGAAGCCGACGAAGGGAGCAGCGACGGCGGCGGTGCCGGCGTTCGACGAGAACTACGTGGCGCAGTGGGGTGCGGACGGACGTCACCTGGTCCATAAGGGTACGGAGGTTGACCTCGCCATGGATCAGAGCTCTGGTACGTGCCGAGAGTCTTGTGATCTTTCTAGTTTCTGAATAAACCTGTCGATCGATTGATCATGCGCGCGCGTGCACGTGCTCAGGTGCCGGATTCCATTCGAAGTCCATGTACGGCTCAGGTTTCTTCCGCATGAGGATGAAGCTGCCCGCCGGGTACACCGCCGGCGTCGTGACGACCTTCTACGTACGTGAGCTTAGCATGCAATTTCTCAGCAGCGTTCTCATTTCCTGATCACATAAATAAAGCTTAAGTATAAACTACGTGAGTTCGACGTACATGACCCTTCATCTGGACCTTGGTTGCATGCTCGATCAGCTCATCTCGCAGCCTGAAGACCTTGAGAAAGACGAGGTGGACTTCGAGTTCCTGGGCGACAAGGACGGGAACCCCGTCACGCTCCAGACCAACGTCTACGTCAACGGCCGCGGCGACCGGGAGCAGCGGCTGCACCTGTGGTTCGACCCGGCCGCCGACTTCCACGACTACAAGATCCTCTGGAACCCCTACCAGCTCGTGTACGTATACGCAACCTACAGCTCGAACCAGATCGATCGATTAAGCTTCGCGTGAGTTTTAGATGCACGACGCCGTCCCAATTAACTGACAAAACCGTCAGGATGTTCGTGGACGAGACGCCGATCCGCGTGCCGCGGAACCTGACGGGCGCCGGCGTGCCGGGGTACGCGTTCCCGGCGAAGCCGACGATGCTGATCCGCGCGAGCGTCTGGGACGGCTCCGACTGGGCGACGGACGGGGGCAGGACCAGGGTGGACTGGGCCAGGGCGCCCTTCACCGCGGCGTACCGGGGATTCGACGTCGACGCCTGCGTCCCCGGCGGCGAAGGCGGTAATGGCGCGACGTGCGACTCGCCGAACCTTTGGTGGAACGGCGGTGAGTACCGGAACATCACCGCCGAGCAGCGGGCGGCGTACGACGGCGTGAAGCGGAAGTACATGCACTACAACTACTGCTCCGACCAGGCCAGGTTCAAGAACAACATGCCGGTGGAGTGCAACTACGACCAGTAATTAACAAGATAGAAAGAAGTAACAGGCTGTGGTTTGTGTCGGACAAAAATAATTAATCATTTTATGTTAAACTTGCCTTATTATTGGGAACAGAGTCAGGATCAATTATTACTACCTCATCATCTTTAAATATGATTCAAAACATTATAATAAATATTATATATTTTGTTATGATTTATTTTATCATTAATGATATTTAAAACATAACTAATAATTTTATACATTTAATAAATTTTTAAATAAAATAAATAATTAAAACTAATGTCAGAAGTCAACACTGTCACTATTTTAAAACTGGAGAGTGTTCTGGACCCAATGATTTGATTTGATTTGTGTATAAGCAATAAACCTATCCTCTCTATGTGTGGAGGTGTTGAGGTTGCAAATAGAACTAGTGTAGTTTGATTCTTTGCTAGTTCAACCGTTTTTTAATACATCAGATGATGTACTACCTTTCTATCTAAGTTATTTGACACTTTGATTTTTAAATGTTATGTTTGACTCTCATCTTATTTAAAAATTTACAAAAAATATTATTTATTTTGT
Organism: Zoysia pacifica; assembly: GCA_001602315.1. Taxonomy (NCBI): domain Eukaryota; kingdom Viridiplantae; phylum Streptophyta; class Magnoliopsida; order Poales; family Poaceae; genus Zoysia; species Zoysia pacifica. The sequence goes on along the minus strand of BCLH01001710.1, from coordinate 691 downwards.
TGTAATTAGTATTATTATAAAAGATATTTTAAATATTACTAATTTATTTTTATATTTGTAAAAATCGAATAAGATGAATGATCAAATATTGTTCAAAAATTAAAAGTGTGGATGGAGGGAGTAAATGATTTAATGAAAATAATTTATGTTCGCGGTGATGCAAACGTCGGCGTTTCTTCGTTATGTCAATAAGTGTGGAATAGAAATTTTGGTTACATGACCAAGTCGTCACTAGAAACTCTAAAACCCCGCACGAATCGGCGGTGGGACAAGGCGGGAGGGATCTCCGATGGCGCCAAAGCGGAAGCCCGCGCGGGCGGGGGCGGCGCTGGAGCGGGACCCCGACGGTATATTCCGTGGTGTCTCCGCTTTCCTCATCCCCCACGGCGTGCACAGTCGCCGCCTTGAGGTCCTGCTCGACCCCAATCATCTCCTGTCCGCCCTCCTCGGCGACGCGACTTGGTGTTCTGTGCTATTGTGCTTAGTCATTTGGGGGTCGGCGCAGGTGTGGAAGCAGAGGCTGGTGCAGATGGGGGGCAGCGTCCAGGAGAAGATAGGCAAGGGCGCGCCGGCGGTCAACCACGTGCTGGCCACTGACGCCAAGGCGCTGCTCCGGGAGCTCGACGCCGCTTGGCTCCACCGCTTCCGCGGGGTAACTACCGTTCACCCTCTCCCATCCGATACATAGAAG
>BCLH01001709.1:4843-61659 GCA_001602315.1 Zoysia pacifica | reverse complement strand
CACTTTGTGAAATCATTTAGATCATTTGTTCATCATTTCAGATTCAGTTAATGAGAAGAAAGTGAATCAGAATCACTTAAAATATCATTTCAAGTGATCATTACTTTTAATGTAAAATAGAGACATGTTTCAAGTGATTTTGATTTGAATGACTTCTGAAAAATACCTTTCAATTGAGATTTGAGTGATTCACATCAAATTAAAAGGTTTTTTTTCCCATCAAACACACCCTTAGAATAAAGAGTACATTAACTTACTATTTATAATAAGCTAAAAAAGTAAACACTAAATTCTAGTTTAAAATAAATTATACTGGTCATAAATATATCACTTTTATAAATATCTATAATATTTTAAAGAGTTACGTTTAAACTACTCTAAGATATTTTGTTAATGTTAAATAAGATGGACACTGGTAACAATTTTTTAGTGGCAAATTTTTATGTTAGGTAAAGGTAGCATATATAAATATGAACCATGAATTATTCACACTTAAATTTATGCAAGTATACTCCCTCCATCTTAAAAAATATCATTTTATGATTCAAATTTATTCCCACAAACATATTTTTCGGATACATCTCTCTTTTTTTAACTCTTCTTATTTTCTGCGCTCCCTATCTTTTCATCTCTTTAATCTTTTTCTTATACAATTTGAGTAGAGAAGGATTTTTATATAATTATATTTAAAAAAGACATAGAAATTTACAAAATGTATTTCATGATCATTCTTATATCTATCACTCCATTATGAAAATAATGCCATGCTATTAAAAAATTGAGCTGCTCAAGTAAAAAAAATGTTTGAAACATATATAAATTCCTGAATAGTGGGACTTTACGCATTATAAATTTATTTAATCGGCATGCCACATAATTACACGACGCACCCTTCATCTAAGTTCATATTTAAAAGTAGAAATTTTAAATTTTTAAAAACACGTTTTGTTTGGAAAAAAACGAAGTTCCAAACGGGCAAACTCCTTTTTTCCTCCCTTCTCAGCCCTAGCCGCCAGCCGGCCAGAGAACGCCTCGCCGCCCCGCCCCCATCCCGTCCCGCGCCGGCGCCCCGGCCCCGCTCCACCCCGCGCCTCACCCACCCCGATACGCGCCGCCACCCGCCACCACAATTCGCGCCAGTAGATCCGCCTCTGCCCCTGGTGCAGCGAGAGTTCGCAATCCACCATGGTAATTCTTTTCCTTTAAACAGATTGTTTCTCCATTTCTCCCGTAGGCGCCTCGACTTGTTGTTAGTCGTAGTGCGGGTGCATTCGGTTATCACTCCTTTTCTTTTTTCTTGCGCAGTTGTTCTTTTCCTACTTCAAGGAGCTTGTGGGGAAGGAGGTGACGGTGGAGCTGAAGAACGATCTGGCCATCCGTGGGACGCTCCACTCGGTCGACCAGTACCTCAACATCAAACTTGAGAACACTCGCGTCGTTGACCAGGACAAGTTTCCCCACATGGTACGCCTGCTGCCATGCCTAGTTGTTATGAAGTACAGAATTCATGCCTGTTGGATTGATTATCTGTTACAGTTTGCTACTCCTACTTGATTGCTGCTTGGTCCTTGGTATTTTCCTTGTTTATTCCATCATTCTTTAGCTAGCAGTAAGTGCGAAAGTGAAAGACATTGTAGTTATGCTACGCCCCATTTTGTTCCAGCATAATTTGCCTTGCGTTGTGGAAGGTTCACCGATGTTGCAAACGAAGGCTAAGATGGGTGCTTTTTAACGCTATTATATCATTCTCCTGTCTTGCAAGCAAAGGGCAAACTGGTTGCTTTTGCTGCTGCTTTACCATTCTTGTGGCAGCTGTGCTCTAATCATCTAACAGTCTTACATTAAGATTAACTTTTGGAGCCTAGTGTATGAGTGATTAAGGTTTGCACAAACAAAACAACACCCTATGGAGTAATTTGATCTACTTGGTTGTTCAATTATGTATATACCTCCATATTGATGGTAAGAATGGTAGTGGAAGACTTGCAGTTATGTCCACTTGAATTCACATATGGTTAGCAGTGAACCCCTTCATGCTGAATTTAGAACAGTCATATTGTGGCTGGTCTTATTATTGTCTCCACCAGAATTTTAAGGCCTGTAGATTTCACTAAAAAGATATAGGTATATGAGTTCAAGATAGATAAGCTTTTTTTTTATATTGCTGACAGAAAGTTATGCCAATTCGGGTCAGTGTTCAATCGACGTATGGTAACCATGGTAACAGTAACAGACTGACAGTGGATCTAGGAAAACAGGACTAACGCGCATGTCCTGATTTCTCTTTTCTCATATGATTCATGAGCTTGCAACGTGGATGTAGTCAGTTACACTAATGTTGCATTATCGTGGGACCTTTACATGGATAATTTAGTTGTGATCTTGACCTTGTAGCAGTCTAATGTTGAAACCGACTCTTGTAACTATGGGTATCGATTGTAGGCAATGATGGATGCTATCTACACTCCACAGCTCACACATTCAGAATAGGGATAACACTACAAACTGTAGTCATGGAAGAAATAAAACATCCGTGCTCAGTGGATTGTAAGATCTCAAGCATTGTGTTTAGTAGCTGATTGATTCTTTTTGAAGTAGCACCTCTATGATCCCAATGTGTTTAATTTGTGATCTGCAAATGCATGAGATACTGCCATGTTATGAATTTGTGCATGTTTCTATTTGGCGCTATAGTATCCTTTAGTTGCATAAGTGAAGCAAATGACAAGTCTAGTGGTGCTGATCCTATATTGGACGATGCCATCACATCTGATCTTTTCAATGCCTGTTCTGCACATCAAATTTGAACCCTGTTTAGCTCCAGTGTAAGTTACAAATAGAACTATTTATTTTAAATAAGGTAACTTTTTGAATTTTTGTTGTTCAAGCAACATTAGTTTGTTAAGTGAACATCGTAAAGTCAATATGTCTTGTGATACTACAGCTGTACCGGTAGGAGAGAACTAAAAAAAAAGTCAATATGTCTTGTACTACCTCCGTTCCAAAATATAAGCATTTCTAGGTTTGGGTAAAGTCAAATTCTTTTAACTTTTACTAATAATATCTAGAAAATGACATAATTTCTAATATAAAAGCATACTTTTTATGAAAACTTATTTCATGATGAATCCAAAAAATATAATTTTTATATGATAAAATATTATTAATTATACATTATTAGTGATCAAAATGATAGAAGTTTGACTTTGACTAAATCTAGAAATGCTTATATTTTGGAATGGAGGGAGTAGTTATTTAGTTGGGCTTTGGGATACAGAACAGAACTTATATCAAAATATTTGTTCAGATTGCTTAACTGTGATAGGAGCAGATGATGCTTCATATATTCCTATCCTACCTGTACCATGTTGTATGGTCTACTATTTTGATGCATATACAATTTTTGGTTGTCTAAGTGAATGAGCTGTTATACGTGCACTGCCTCACTGTAATACTGCATCTTTTTGCGATTTAGTCGGTTCAGTCTATTGGAAACCCTCGAAGTCATTTCTTTTTCGATGAGAGACATTGGGGAATATTAGTTATTAATATTGCATATTTTCGTGTTGTCAATACATAATCCACCATTCCCATTTTCCTTTGGCAGCTATCTGTGCGGAACTGCTTCATCAGAGGCTCGGTGGTGCGGTATGTCCTGCTTCCACAGGATGGAGTGGACATCGACATCCTCCATGACGCCACCAGGAGGGAGGCGCGCGGTGGCTGATTGATCCTCGATCATCATCTTCTTCTCCTCCCAAGAGTTCTGATCTGATGTTTGAAACATGTAGGGTGTGATATACAGTAATTTTGACTGGCTGAACTCATTATCTCCCATCAATCAGTTCCTCCTGGTACTTACGATGACAGGCGTTCCAATCCCGTGTCCTGTTGTTAGGGATCACAGCTGGCCATGGCGTGGCCCTGCTTGTTTCTCCTGGATATCAGTTTGTAATACTATTAGACCTGAGAGTTTGAGACGCAATCACTGATCATTGTTCCTGAAGATTATTCTAGTATTTAGGGTTAGTGTGACCTGGAGTTAAAGCGATGCCACTGAACGAACGGAAGGCGAAAATGACTGGGACGTGGGGCCCTGGTGGATGAGTGATTGTTGAACTTTAGAATGGATGTAACGCTTGATTGATGCTTGTTAAGCAAGTGTTACCCCATTATGTTCTAACAGCTGGTGGAGCGTTGGCGAAGATTAGCTGGTGAAGCGTTGGCGAAGACGATTGAAACCGTCTCTAATGGTGCCAATGCTGTAGTAGTGACTGAAAGGACTGTTAATCCTGAAGAGGATATGCACACGATTGTTTCCTGTTTTTTGAGATCTGGAAACACTGTTTTGCATATAGTTCCACCATATTCGGCAAGTTCCTTAAAATGATGGCAATAGAATGACCCACACAGGACAGGATTGGATTGACCTGCAGGCGAGATGCTGAGATCAGAGCAGAATAACCTACGTAGGATAACTAGCCATTAGACCCTACAGTCCAGATCCTGAATTATTGGTGACGAAGACTGAGATCCTGCAATGCACGTGGGTATCAGCCTCGTGATAAATCCTGTCTCAAAATAGGAGTTATTTTGATCAATATTTTGGTTAAATATTAGGAATACAAACTAGAAATAATTTTGAATTTGTTAAGTTTAGAATGTAAAAATTATATGATTAAATTTGTTTTGAAAAATATTTTCATAAAAATATACGTATGTCACTTCTTAATAATTTCATTTTTATATAAAATAAAAGTTAAAGTTATACTTACTTTGATACTGTGTCATTTTCAAAAACAACTTATGTTTCGAGACTACAGGAGTACGTAGCTATTATCAAGAATGAAAATAGGGGCCTAAACCCTAGCCTCTATGAAAAGACGAGGCAAAAGAACTGGAAGTGAGCGGCGCTACAGTCCGTGCTCACGCGCACGCTCTGTTTGTGCAACTAACAACGGTGCCTTGTACTCTAAACCTTGCATTATAAAATCTCTCGCAGCCAGAGATACGCTGAGGCCCGAGGGGAAGGACTGAGAAGGATTATTTATCTGTGAGAGAATTTTTTATCTGACTTTAAAAAAGTCACCACTTTTCTTCTTTTAAACTTTTTTATATGGTCAAAAATCTATTTTTATTTTTTATTTGACAGTTTTGACCTTTAACGGTGTTAAATGAGAAACAAAATAACTATTTTACTTTTAATTTTGTATTTGTTTCATTTCGAGCCTAATTTTTTCTATTTTGTATGGTTTAATAATATCATATTTGCAAATATTGGTATGCGACAGTACACATAAATTTTAAATATTTTTTTGTAAAATTATCATATTATCAAACAATGAAAAAAGATAAATAATGCTCAAACGGAAGGTCCAAATAAAGAATCCAAAATAGATTTTTAGCCATATAAAAAAGTTCAAATTGAAAAGAGCCAAAAAAAGAAGCAGTGACTTTTTTTAAGCCAAATAAAAAATTATCTCTTTATTTATTTATTTACAAAGTTGGAACCTAAGCTGTCCGTACTGTTGAAATCGGTTTTGCCACAATGCTAGATTCAGTTGTCTACCAAAAATTGATCATATACCTAAATTGAATTATATCAGTTTCACCGAAAATCGTCAAAATCAATCGATTTTCACTGATTTACCTAATGCCATGTCTTCTTCAAATCCTCATATTCACACTTCGGTTTCTTCAAAATACAAACAATTTAAGTGTTGGTCATACAAGAACAAGGGCCTTTTTTCTTTGTCAGTTGACCCAATAAAATTCCTAATTCCTCAAGTAAATTTAGTCTGGATTGTATAATCATCGAGCCATCCAATAGAGCTGACCTGATGGATTTTTTGGTTGCCTTCGCTACCACTAAGAACATGTAAAAACTAGAATGAAGCTATTACGATTTCTAGGCAAATTTGTTGATTTCAATAACGTGAGCAGTTAATTTAGATTAAAACAAGCGGGTTGAAATAATGCTTCTAATAAAATATTATTATTATTATCAAAAGCAGTGGTGCTCTGAAAAGTTGAGATAATTGGGCAAGATCTGCTGTTAATCCGCATATGCTTGTGTTTCGCCAAAAAAAAAAATATTCAGAATGTAGGTGCCCACTTGTCACTGTGAGCAAGTCACGGTCCAGGCGTAGACGGGGGTGATAGCCTACACCAGACATGCACACGTGCTAACACCAGTGGACCCACACTTTGATTTGACCCATTTAAAGTGCAAAGCCCTCTTCTATGCAAAAGAATCAAAGATTTCAGTTTTATTTATAAAAAATTAAATACTAACTAAATCTCATCGTCTCATTTTAAGTATCATATATTACTTTTATAAATCACATTTAATCATTCATCTTATTAAAAAAATTTATAAATAAAGTTTATTTTGTTTTATTAGAGAAATACTTTAAGAATACCTATTTATTCTTATATCTGCACTTTTTTTTTCATAAAATGAATGGACGAACATGATATCTAAAAGTTAAAAAATAATACTTATAAATGGATGGCGGGAGTAGAAATAATTGGTGTTTGTTGCCTTTTTTAAAATTTGTTTTACTAAAGCCCTTCAAAAGCTGATACATATTTGACTTTTAAGCGAATACAACTTGACAGATACGCTAATTAAACCACATTTACATCAAATATTTTCCTAAAAAAATATAAATTAATGAATGCATTCAAAGTTAAGATTTACGTTTATTATTTCTACAGTTTTTTTTGTCATTACAGTCCACATCTCATATATATATGCTGCATGGTTTCCTACAAACTCATTTCTACAGTAATGCAACTATCTTCCTTGCAATCAAAAAGAAAATTGAAAGATTAAGGAGGATCACAAGCTTCCTGGGATGTGTGGAAGCTGAACTCACCACTAATTTCTGGTCTACAAGCTGGTACGCTCCTTTATTAAAAAACATCACTGCCAGTACACTTTAACTATGCATTAAGGCCCACTAAATCTAGCCGTACCATGTGAGCTAGTCCTGATCCCTATGACATCATGTGCTTCTACATCTGGTAAACAGTTTACATGTCTTTGCTTAATCTTTTCTTTGTTATTTAAGAAAAAAAAAAGAAAAAGAAATCCTATACATGCCACATATTTCCCACAGAAAATCTCTTTTATTTTACACTAAAATAAAGGAAAAATACCACTCTCAAAAGGTTGGGACAACCACATGAATCTTTGTCAGCAAGGAAGCAAAGCAACATGAATGCGCTGTGGAATCATGTAATATGTGCCACTGTGGTTGTGTAGGTCTAAGATTGGCAAGTTCAGTCAAAAGTCCGAGCATATCTTATTTGCGAGCAAAACATTATCAAGAAAAGCTAACATTTTCCATAGCATTTTTATTGTCACTTGTTCCACTTTCGAAAACCTATATACTTACATTGTCGATATTAAGATATCACTTTCTTATAAAGGTACCGTTATAGAATGAAACAGTAGAGAATCTTAATCCTATTTCTGCCAAGACAGTCTGGATTAGTGTAGTGGATCATCAAAACAAGAAGGTTGTTTGTGGCTTCTGCGAGGCAAAATCAAAAAAGAAAAAAAATTGACAAATGAAAAAAAAAAGAGTTTGTTTGTGAAGAGAGAAGCCACCATGACAGTGGGCCCCACACATAAATAGCAACCAACCGCTGCTAAATAAAGCGTTGGCGAGGCGAAACTCGCGTCTCTTCCCCTCCTTCCGTTCACTCGCCGTCGCCGCCGGCCAGGTTGCTAAGCAGGATGACGCAGAGCACGAGCGGTGGAGGGAGCGGAAATGGCGACCGGGGCCACGGTTGGGGCCGCTACCGTCACCACAGCGCTCTGTGCCTGTGCTGCCTCTCCGGCGCGTCACCGCTGCCGGGGGGCGCGTCGCCGACGCCGGAGCAGGCTCCGGGCCCAGCGGTGGCGGTGGAAGGGGTGCTGCACAAGTGGACCAACTACGGGCGTGGGTGGCGGGAGCGCTGGTTCTCGCTCCGCGACGGCGTGCTGTCCTACTCCAAAATTCGGGCTGGCGCGCCCGGCGCGGGTGCGCGGCCGCCAAACGAGGATGGCGAGGTCCAGCTGATCGGCGCCAGGATCCGTGGAGAGCTTCGCGCAGACAAGCCCGCCGGCGTCGTCTACCTCAAGGTCCGTGCTTGCCTCCCTTGTATCGGCGCGGTTCGCGTGATCCGGCTGCGTGGTGGTGCAGACCTGGTTTCTTGATTTCGTCCCCCCTTTTCGCGAGAAATTTCTGTCGCATTGCAGCTGCAAGTTTACTGGTTCAACATTCCTTTCATCTCTCCACTCCAGTGCCAGTATTTACTTCCATTGCAGTTGCAAGTTCTTCTTCTCCTCGTCATCTGAATCATTGTTCGTGAGGAATTTTTGTTAGCTTTCTCGATCAATGTTGCCATCGCGTCACAGGATAGAACGTTTACAATTCCCGAAAAAAAGTTATTTAATTGGTCCCGAGTTCTTTCGGGTGCAACCGTGCAAGTTGGATTCCCATGTTGAGTTCTCCACTTCTCCCCATGGAGGAATGGTAGGTGGGAGACATCGTCACATTATAGGTAGAATGACGTGACCTCTTTTATTTATTTTCTTTGCCAGGATATTCGCACTCACTTCATCCTTTGTGCTGGTTCATTACCAAAACAAATCATCCACTTCATTCAAGTGATCTGTAAAAGCAAAGTCTCATGGGAGTCTACTTATTCATTCACATTAATAGTTTAATTAATTAACTAATCATTTGTCTTAAATTAGCAATATCTAGTTTAGCAACAAAAGGCTCCCCGTTTTCCTTCTTGCTGATTACCCTTGACGTTTCTTAAAAAATGAAAAAGCCATAGCTTTCTCTATCACACGATCAGGAACATCGTCTGACCTTTCCGAGCTTTTTTACTGGAGTTTTTCGACAATGACGGGGCTTTATTGCCTTCCTATTTATCAGATTGATTAGGACAACAAAGTTTATCCGTTAGTCACTATCCTATTACTGTGTACAATTTTTTACCCATAAAATGCCGTAAGATAAGACTGATTCCAAAATGGATGAGTACAGAACAAATGCTGTGGTTCATCTGAATAAAGTAATGATCTTACAGGATATGCTCTGGGGATATTTTTTGAAATTGCATTATTGTGTTGTACTCCTGCTCCAGGGGTTGCTTTTCCACGAGGCTTGTACTCTGCTGAACTAGTCTATCACCGGGTGTTTTCAAAGCCATTGGATATACAGTTGATTCAAGTGGTCAGATAAAGGGAGGGGAGGGTATGGAGGCAGAATAAAATGGAGGATCTGTGTCTGTGTCAGATTGAGTAAGGGAACCTTGTGGATCTTCAAGAACTTTTGTAGGTTGCTTGTTCCATTGTTTTAGACTATAGTTTGGCTCAACTTCCTTGGTTTCTTGAGATCTTGTCCACCTTCCAATCTTTTGCTTTTAGATGTTCATTTCGTTGGTCTTTTTTCTCCTGACCCTGTAAGTTAAAGGGAGACAGGAACTGATTCAAGTGATTTTTGAGAGGGATACCATTCCATGTTCTTAAACTTGTCTTCGTCATTTTCTTTATTTGCCTTAGTTGTTATTATATGTTTTAGAGCTTGCACATAAATGTAATGTATTCTAGTATGTATATATGCTTGTTGTATGCCTGATGTATAGTGTTGCGGATTGGTTGGTTGTCCCGTGCATTTTCATGTGAGATATCTAATCAGGGCCATTGCATCTGTAGGTGTCAGCATTTCGGGAAAGTAAGTCTGACGACAGGAGGTTCTACATATTCTCCCCCACAAAGACGCTTCACTTGAAGACGGATTCGAAAGATGACCGTGTTGCCTGGATCGAGGCCTTAATCCTGGCACGAAGTGTTTATTCCCTCAGATCGCTCAGTGGGAGGGTTACTTTCATGCAGAGTGATGTTTCGATTTCAACAGAAAGACTTCGGGATCGAATGCATCAAGGGGGCGTGAACGAGAATCTCATTGAGGAGTGTGAACAAATCATACTTTCTGAGTTCTCAAACTACCGTATGCAACTGAAGCGACGTTATGATGATTACTTAAGCATGTTTGGATCCTGCAGACACCATTTTGAGGTAGAAAAATCTTCGTTGATTTATGTTTTGCACAAGCATATAAAGTAGCAGAAACTGACTTGTCCTGAGTTCAAATTTCTCGAGGGTTCTAAGTATATCTCATATGGATGTTCTTGTTTAAGTTTGCAAGGTTACTCCTTGAATGGTTACTCTCCTCCTTTTTCCTGCAGGAATTTTACATAGTGTATTACACACATATTTGTGCAGGAAGGTAAAGATGGAAATATAACACAAGAGGCTTTGACAAGAAATGGATTTTCTAGTTCTCGGCATGGAAATTTTAGTGGTATGAATTTCACACACATTAAGCTATATACTGCAGATCAGCTGAATGATCTGCTTGTTTGTTGCTCATGGCTGTCATCTGTTCCTCACCACTTGAATTCTTTTTATATGTTTATATGTTTCAAGTTTCCTGAATATCTAAGAAATTTGATCCCTATTTCCTGAGAATTATCATTCCATTGATGGTAATGTTTTTCTTGTAGAATGTAGCACAACAGAATCTGATGAGTTTGAGAAACAGGATGATCATGAATTGACATGTGAAGATGAACCTACATTTTTCGATTCTGTAGACCACTTTATTGGATCAGAGAACGGTTCTTCAACCATGTCAAGTGGTCAGGGAGTGGTGGATACCCAAAAGCAAGATTCTAAGAAAACATTACCTCAAATCAGACGACGAATGAAACTGCCAGAGCCTACTGAGAAAGAGAGAGGAATCAGCCTCTGGTCCATTATTAAAGATAGTGTCGGGAAGGATTTGACAAGAGTTTGCCTTCCAGTTTACTTTAATGAACCACTATCATCTCTCCAAAAGTGCTTTGAAGATCTAGAATACTCATACCTTTTGGATCAGGCCTATCAATATGGAAAAGTGGTAAAATCGCCTTCACAATCATTTGCTTTATGATGAGAGAGTGAGATATCAATGAATATTATCATCAATCATTTCTATAGTTTATTACTGAATGGAAGTTGAAATCAACCGCAAACTTAGTCTGCGCATGTGATTGGGAACCAAACTAAAACAATATCCATGAGCATATTTGATTACCGATTGGTACCGATGTTATTCTGAATTCTACTTCATTTATGAGGCCTAAAATATCATATTAGTCTTGGCAATGCAGGATACACTAATGAACATGTCAATTTTCTCATTCTTACAAACTTGGATGAACTTTTCACGGTGTTATAGTTAATCTGTTATCACTATCAGAATGTATTAGCAGGGTGTCACAGTTGAGTTTGGGAAGTTATGCAGTTCTCTGTATCAACCTACAGCATATTCTTATTGTTATGTCTTTTGCCTTATTACAAAGAGTTTTTCTCAGTATGTCGTGCATTTGAAATTTAGGAGAACAGCCTCATGAGAATCCTCAAAGTAGCCGCCTTTGCGGTCTCTGGCTATGCTTCATCTGTTGCAAGACCTTGCAAACCATTCAATCCATTGTTAGGAGAAACATATGAAGCTGATTACCCAGACAGAGGGGTTCGGTTTTTTGCAGAAAAGGTCAGTTAAGGATTTCCTTATGTGATAGACGGTGTGTTCGCCTCTAGGTAATTAAACTGTGAGAGCTTATCTAAAATTACAAAAAATGAAGAATATCATTTTCCTTCTCTATTTTTTTAATGTTATTGGTACAATTGTATCCATATCCAAAGGTTGTAATTTCTGATAAGTTGCATACTGTGCGTAGTTTTGTCTATCTTGGGTTGAAAGTCCATATCTTAGTATATGAAACTGCAGTGGAGGCTTTTAATTTCATCAGGTTGCTGTTCATCATGTCCACCAATAGGTTAGTCATCATCCAATGCTGATTGCCTGCCACTGTGAAGGCAAGGGTTGGAAATTCTGGGGCGACAGCAATCTCAAATCGAAGTTTTGGGGGCAGTCAATCCAAGTCGATCCAGTAGGTATTTTGACAGTGGAATTTGATGACGGTGAAATCTTTCAGTGGAGTAAGGTATGTTGCACAACATGACATGATAAGATCCCTGATTGATATTCTATGGTTTTTCTCATAACTAAATTGTATCTTCACTTACTAATGCCTTTTCAGGTTACAACTACTATTCACAACCTCATCCTCGGGAAGCTCTACTGCAGCCATCATGGAACCATGCACATAAAAGGAAATCACCAGTATTCATGTAAACTCAAGTTCAAAGAGCCATCACTTCTTGACCGAAATCCTCACCTAGTATGTTTCACAGTTACTTGCCAACTTTATTTGTACTGACTATGTGGAGCTATGTGTTTTCCTCTAATATACATTACCTTATGGCCAGTCTTTGCTGGTCTTATATAGCATATGCATCTGACTACTGAGCATTTAGATATGAAGAATGTGCATAATTTTCATGCTTTTCAGAAATGCCAAAAGAGCTAAGGGAAGGGTATGCCCTATAATTTTTACTGAGAACATGTTGCATCGGTAATGCATTACATGCACTTTTCTCCCCACAGGTACAAGGCTTTGTAGAGGACACTGGTGGGAACAAAGCATCGTTTTTGATAGGGAAATGGGATGAAAGCATGTACTACAGTAACTCTGATACTTCCAGGGTCAAGAGCGCGGACCAATTGCAAGGGGCCTCACTATTGTGGGAAAAGAACAAACCTGCTCCTGACCCAACTAGATACAATTTGTCTTCTTTCACAATCACAATGAATGAGTTGACCCCAGGATTGCAGGTACGGATGCAAATGCGATGTAGACTTACAGATCTTAAATAATTAAAATTTCTGTCCTAATGCTTGACCATGGATGAAGGGGAAGCTTCCTCCTACTGATTCACGGCTGAGACCGGACCAGCGGCACCTTGAGAATGGCGAATATGAGAATGCAAATGCGGAGAAGTTGAGGTTGGAGCGAAGGCAAAGAATGGTATCCTCTTGGCTCTTACTCTCCCACCCCATCCCTTCTCCTTTCAAGAGGTGAAAAGGTGTTGGAAAAAAGCATGATTCACTCTATTTTTCCCATTGCAGTCAACAAAGCTTCAAGACAATGGCTGGAAACCTCGGTGGTTCGAGCAGGACTCTGATGATAGGACATACCGCTACAAAGGTGGATATTGGGAAACAAGAGAGGAGGGGGTTTGGGATGGATGTCTTGACATATTCGGAGAATTTACTGAAACATGAATGATTTGTTCCGCATATATCGAAAGTTCAAACACCCACGCCTATGAAATCCCAAACGCCTGCTAATGCTCTCAAGTTATATGAGACATTACTCAAAGAAGAAATGCACATGCATGAGGAACTGAGCGTTGGAGGCATCACTATCGTGAGCAGTAGTAATAGCCGTCCTTGGTAATATTGTAGCTATTCTTTTGTTCATTGTGCGAACATGATGAGCCAGTTGTTGAGCAGCCTATCCTTGTTCATTGCAGCCGTGCTTGTGTATGAACTAGGAACAAGCTAAGGATGTATTTACAGGAAAGATGCACTCGTCATGGAAAGAAAAACATCTTGATATAATTTCTCAACAAACAAAGTCGTCCTTTAGTCTCACAAAAAATAAGCTCTTTTTATTTTCCCTATTTGGTGAAGTTTTCATTGACTTGAAAACTAGAAAAGTCGCTATTGTTCAATCTTTGAACACCTGGAACATTGTCCAATGTTACAACACTCGAGCTGGGCAAGCGGCAGGAGCTTCCGGTATAATCAGTTTTCTTTATGGACTTTCGTGAGTATGCAGGGGTTCGGACCGCCTTTTCGTTTAGTGTTTTTTCTATCGTTTTTGAATAGGGGAAGAAAAATAAAAACAGTAACAAAAATGATATAGTTTTTTTCCGATCGTTTCAGCAAAATTCTGTTTTTAATGAGATTTTTTTTTACCGTTTCTTTTAAATACGATAATGAGATCTTATTTGAGCATGTCTTATGAAAATTAAAAATTAAAAATTATGAACCAAACAACTTTTTATTAACATATATTGTTGAGTTGTATGTTGTGAATTTAATTATAATTTGTATTATATATATTATAAATTTTGAATCATATAGTAAATATTCAATATTTATATAAATATTTATATTATTTATATTTTCGACGTCTTTTTTAGTTACCGACCGTTTTGTTTTATTTTCAAATTCCGTATTTATCTGTTCTTTTCCTTTTTTGCTTTTACATTTTCGTTTGGTGTTATAAATATAAAAATGAAAATGGTTGAAGTTTTTTCCGATCGTTTTCAGCGCTAGCTAGATGGTCGACAACGGAATCAACAGACCGATCACATTCCAATGAGTAGAAAGCAAAGGACAGTGTCCGATTTTACTTGGAAAAAAAAAACAAAATACGCAAAACATTCCCTCAATCCGAAGGAGGCCGCAGTTGGTCATTAGGCACACCATTTACTCACGTGCAATACAATCCACGATGATCTTCCAGATATCCTTAAATTTAACTGTACCATTTGCAAGCAAGTAACATTTCTCATTTTTCACGAGCGAAAGCCAGAGTGTCAAACAATTTAGATGACTTCGCTGGATGGTACAGTAGATAGCCTTCCATGACTAACGCAGTTATCCAGCGGCATTACTACAGTTGCAAGAACAAAAATCCAAAAACAAAAATGTGATGTAATACAGTGTACATCAACCAACTTATGTCCCAAGAGTCTTCTGCTTCTTCGCTGTATTCATGTAGGGCCGTAGCGTAAACTCGTCTGATGCTTCGTTCTGCTCCACAGTACCTAACCTGATCTGTTGTCCAGCAAGAGCAATAAGTTAATAGACAACAAAATTTACAATGTTTAGAGCTTTAAATGCAGTGTTCTAGTGGCATGATGTTGGGCAGGTTCCCTAACCTTGTACAGTCGCAGCTCAAAGCGGGGCCCAACCTCCTTCAGATCGATAGATTTGGGGCCACCACGTTTTTCGTAGACATGGTGCCTTGACAATGAAACAAGATATTTCACTTTACGAAATTTAACCAAACAGGATAGTAGGATACCAGTGCCTAATCTAGCTCATGCAGCAGTTCTTGTGGAAGAAAGTGTATGATACACAGCAATATACCAACCTGAACGAGATGTAGTCATCTCTATTGGCAAAAGTAATTATTCTCTTAGAATCTGGCTTTGGCACAGGAAAGAGATGTTTGAGAATGGTGGCAGTCCTTTCACCAGCCTGCAATGATAGAAAGTGTCAAACTATACGAGTTTCAGACAAGGTCCATTGAAATATAGAAACATGGCAGCAAATGTACACCATCCAAATGAAATGAAGATAAACCAACAAGAGAAAATGGAGGTGCTCAGTTTAATAGTTTGAATGGACTGAGGTTTGTCTTCACAGTAACAAGCACATCTCAGGTTAACGAGAAAAAAAAATCATTGCATCCTCCACTTGAAATAGGTATATGAAAATTAAGCACGAATCATTGTAGAAAAGGAAGGAATAAGACAAAAAGGAGCTGAAAGAAGAATTTTGATGATGCACCGCATTGCTCGAGAAAAAGATAGGAACAAAATTCTGTACAGGTTTCTAAAAGGAAATCTTATAGCTTTTTGCATGCTGAAAACTTTCACACTGCAGATGAGTTTAGTAGTCAAATAGAAACCAAAGACTTTGCTGTACAAAAAATGGATTCAAGTGAGATGTGTAAAATGTAGCAAGCACATTTCAGTTTAACAAGAAAAAACACCATTTCAGCCTTCAAATTTCATGGCAATATTAACAAGACAACAAGGATTCGAATGAAGTTCTTTTGGATAGACAAAGTAGGCAATACACCAAAATAGGGCCTCACCCCAAAATCAAAGAGAAACAAAAAGTGAAAGTGGAGATTCTCAGTCATTAGATATGAATGGATTGAAATGTCTTTCATAGAAGAAATAAGTTTCAGGTTAACGAGAAAGACATCATCGCAATCTCCAGCTTTGTAAGAGAGGTACACAATTCTGGGATATACCATATACGACACCAAAAAAGAACAAATGAAACTTTTTTTTTAAAAAAAAAGATATGTGCTACACCAACACATTGCTTGTCTAGTACCAATACTGCCCAGCCTTTATTTTTGAATGGTTAGTATAATCCTCAAAATGTCTCAGATTAACGAGAAAACAACCATTGCAACTACAAAAGAAAAATACAAACTAGTTACTGTACCGTGGTTAATTGAAAATATTCAAACCATGATACACGTAGTGTCAGTGCTGCTCAGTCTATAATTTTGAATGGATGGTATAATCCTCACAATGTCTCAGGTTAACGAGAAAACCATCATTGCAGCCATAATGGAAAAATGCAAACCGATAGCTGTAGTGTGGTTACTTGAAGGCATGCAAACCATGGTACTAGCAACGGAATATATTAGATTAGCACTGTTGCAAAAGGATGACACTCTGATAGGACATAACTACAAATTTGCGTAGCAGAAGAAAAAGCTCTCTTTCAATATAACAAGGAAGAAAGAAAATGCAGCAGTAAAGTGTAGAACGGTAGGTGCTCAACATTTTTATGATTCAAATAAACACCATGTGATTGTTCCCGCGGCATCATGAGTGTGTGCACGTGCAGGGGGGGGGGGGTTGATTTGATAGATACAGATATAGATAAGAGCCTCAAAAAGACTCAGATTTGAAAGAAGTCACAGCAGGATTTAGTTCTTTTGTGTGTGCACAAACGTGAAAATGGAGAATGATTCCACGCAAATAGGAGTTCAACAAAATGCAGACCTGTAGCCTCTTTTCAACTAAGCCTGTTTACTCTTACTGCTTAACATATGCCTCACTATGAAATTCTGATTCAAATTTTCTGAGAGCATAAGAGGGGACACTTATCATGATGGGGCAATAAAGAACGAGCAAAATTCTACAGCAATAACATCAAAAGTACAAGTATGTTCTGAAGTAAAACAATTCAAACTGTTCATAAAATATGAATAGAGTACCTTGGTTTTGAAGTTGTCCAGTATTAGGTGTGGGTAAGCTTCAGACATCTTTCCGATAGCCTTCCTGTCTTTAATATCATGCCGTGTCACCTGCACAACAAAACCTCAGGTTATCAGCAAATACAGCCATCCATATTGTACATGGCACAGGTCAGCATTACTTATACAACAGATAGTCACACTTACCACATTGAGCAACCCAAAGTATGCAGTTGGACCATTAGGTAGATGGCTGACAATCAAGCCATCAGGCTGTCCACGATGCTCATGGACCAAGATAAGATCAGTGATGTTATGCGCACGGCAGGACTCAACAATTTCTGATATGACCTGTCAATGAGAAAAATGCATACCATCAAGAAACTAAGATGACAAAACATAGAAGCGAATTACAAAATGGAAGAAATTGCATTTGGTATGGCAATCTGTATACTCCTACTCACCACCACCTAAGCATATTGTGAAACACCTTTTTTTTTCTTCTCCCAAGAATTCAAAACTGATAATGAATGAACAACTAGATACAGTGCGGCTACAGTATTGTACCTGTCCTCCACGGTTCATCCTTTGTGCATTTGGAAAGACAACCTTCAGCTCCTGCGAAATGGACAGAACAATGAACGTTGGGTATCTTTATCCGCTGCAAGACTTGAATCCACTCACCATCTCATTTCTAGAAAAGGAAAAAAAAAGTACCTTGACAAATTGAGTCAGTGGTTGGCTGGGATTGCGAGATGTCGTCAGGAATATCTTGGGTTCCGCAAGGGCCGCATTGGCGTATTCATCATCAATGACGTTCCTTGGAGCTGCATCCAATCATCACCAACAAAACAGCAGAGAAGAAGATGGTTAGCCGCAAAGAACTAAACTACTAGCTCAGTCCACGCAAACGAACAACAGAAAGGCAACGGAACGTGCCTGCTCGGTCCTGGTCGTCGAGGTCGATGAGGCGGCGTAGCTCGTGCTCCTCGTTGCGGAGCTCGGTGGGGATGGGCTTGCCCTCCTCGAGCGCCTCGCGGATGCGACGCTTCTTCTCGAGCAGCACCCGCTCGGCGCCCTCCGAGTGCTTCCGATACAGGTACTCCCTCCGCTCCCGCTGCAGCCGCCGAAGCATCGCGACCGCCACTAACTATCCACTCCCTCTCGCAGAGGAGGATCTAACAATACGGCAAGGTAGAGCGGCCGCCCTACCTATCCTCACCACAGAGTACTCCTGCCCCCTCCTCTCCCAGAGCTCCGGCACCCGGCGATCGACGGAGCGCGGGGCAGAGCGGATTGTAGCGGCGCGGGGGCGAAGAGCTGCTCTAGTCGGCTGCGGCTAGGGTTTTAGCTGGCCAGCCAGCTAGAGTAAATGGGCCGGCACAAGGATCGGCCCGAGTACCGCCCTGCACAAAAGCCCAGACTGTGCCGGACCGAGACACGACAAGGCCGTATCTAGACCCTAGACGTAGGCCCGCTAGGCGTACAAAGTACAGCCCAAGCAAGCATGATTTCAGCCCCATGTAGCCCGTTAAGTCCGGCCTGACCCAGCTGGCCTGTAAAGATCTACAGTACCTGAAATTTAAAAGTTATGTTGCATTTAATTTGATATATTTACATTTAAAATTAATATTTTATATTAATTTTTAATAAAATTTTAAAAATATAATTTTTTTTGTTTTTCGTACTTCAGGCCAACTCGGTAAGCATGATCCCCGTAAAAACAGTTGTTACTTCGAGTTAGAAATCAATCATACTTGTGCCATAATTTCATATTGAGTTGACAGTTGTGTTAACATTTAATTATAAAATATCTAACCATGTTAAATAATTTCAAAGAGTATATATAGAAGTAGAACCAATCTAAGTTGGTGTGCTTATTGTATATAAACTACAATTAAATTATAAAAACATACTAAATATAGCTCTAGGATTTTATATAAGACCAATAAGAGGTCAACGGACACGGCAAACACGCGCTATCCTTCTCGTGTTATCTAAAACTGTTGCGAGAAGGGAACAATGATTTGGTCCAAATTAAAAGGAGACAAACTTGTGTAGCTCTTTTTTTTTTTAAAAAAAAAGAGCTGAATTGTTTTAGCCCGAGTGCAGATGCAGACGTTGTTGCCCGCATCTGAACATCTGTGATCGATATCCTTTGCTGTAACTCTCATGATCCAGCTATCAATCACTGCTAATGCCTGGACATTATTGCAGAGCATCCTAACATTTGGTCGCCACATCGTCTAAAAAAACATTTGGCCGCCACGTCTGCACGTTAAAGCGCCATGTCACGTATGCGCCAGCTCAGCTGCATTACCGCATGTACCCTTCACATCCACAGCCACTCAGGTGACTACTCTTGCCCACCAACCAAGGATTAAACCGTCATTCGCCTTGGCCAGTTCATACCAAGAAAAACGATCCGATGCATTTCTCTTGTATCCGTTTTTATGCCCGGGATTGCGAGACAAGAGGACACCCGAGTGCGACCCAAGTTCCCAGCCCCCTCCCCCCATCCTGGGAATTTCCTGTCCTCGTTCCCATCGATTATTATTAGTGGGCACCCTCGTCCTCAGCTTCCCGAGTGAATCCGTGGGAATACGTAAAAAAGACATTTTTTTTTTCTGGCCCGATTTCTGGCTGGGTTCTTGATTCTTCGATTCGTGGAAGAGGAGAACGGGTCATTTGATCAGGGAGGGAGCAGGGGAGCAACCATGGCCGGTGGAAGCGGAAGTTTCCTCGAGATCCAACCTTCAGAGCTCGCATTCCCCTGTAAGTCGTTCCAGATCTCGTCTCCAGATCGAGGTGTTTGGATTATCTAGAAATGTTGCCGCGACTGTTAATTTCTGTGAATCTTGGTCGAAGCCTGTATCTTGGTGGCGGAACCGAGCTCCTGATCTTTCTTGAACGGGCCCGTGACTCCGATGATCTGATCACCATGATTTGTGGAGTGGCCCGTCTCGTTTGAGATGGGGCTGGGTGATCCCAGTTTAGAAAAAAAAGCGATTTGTGGAGTGTTCTGTTGGAAGTTGGAACAGGCTTAGAAATGTGAGGAAGAGAGCTTCTTCGTGTGGTTACCTCCTGTGAATGCGGCACTAGTTTTAATTTTAATTTCATTTTCGTTTGATTCTACTCTCCCCTATGTCACGGTACGAGTGTGCTTGTTCTTCTTGTTAGCTATGCACGAACTGAACTGCAATTCATATCAGTGAGAGAAAAACTCAACGACAATGCACTTACTGCTTGTATAACTATTTTTTTTGGCCTTTTGTTACTCTGATGAGTATTGCCTGATGCAACTTTGTGTACATGCAGTTGAAATAATGAAGCAGAGCTCATGCTCCATGCATCTCACCAATAAGACTGACCATTATGTCGCATTCAAGGTAAATTTGTTGTAATATTCACTGTTTCATGCTCTCGGATTTTTACTTGGTCATATAGGGTTGTGCTTTTATATGTGAATCTTTTACCTCATCTCTGGCTCATAGGTCAAGACTACTAACCCGAAGCAGTACTGTGTGCGCCCGAATATTGGTGTTGTATTACCTGGATCGACGTGTGACATTACAGGTAGCTCTTTGTCTTCTAAAGCATAGTGAAACAATAGGTTCATGCAATTACATATTCATTTAACATCATTCTATTTTGTTTTATTAGTAACAATGCAAGCACAGAAGGAGGCACCTCCTGACATGCAGTGCAAGGACAAGTTCCTAGTCCAAAGTGTTGCAGCTGAGAATGGTGCAACAACTCAAGACATTAGTGCAGAAATGGTAGCTACTCCGATATTCTTATGTGGAGTTATTTTTCATTTGCCTGCATCTGTTTTCTTGCTGATCGCCATGCCATATGGCACACATTCATGTGATTTCATGGTGATAGTTTAATAAGGAGCCAGGAAAAGTTGTAGATGAATTCAAGCTGCGCGTGGTTTATGTGCCAGCAACTACACCCAGCCCCATCCCTGAGGATTCCGAACTAGGAAGTTCTGCTCATTCATTCGCGCAAGAAAATGGAACCTATCATTCAACAGTGATGCCACAATCTGTAAGTTATCCTTTTACATTATCTCTTTTTGTATCCAAGTTTTTTTGTGGTTCTATTTCAACTATCTCGGAATAATTTATTTCTAACCAATATGCCACTTTTAGGTATCTAGATCATCTGCTGAACAAGCGAAGGAGAAGTCCCCTGAGGTAAGATCTTTATGATTGTTATTTGGACAGCCGGTGCTATATTTAAAAGCTAGGAACATGCAAACTATAAATTCACAAATTTCAAATGACTAAGTCATGCCTGATGGGTAGAGAGATCAGAACCTATTATGTATTCTGGCAGAAATGATACTATCAGGAGTCAGGACCCCTCTGCTATACTCAGGACTATTGCCAATAAGATCTTGCCCTAATGTTTGATTGAGGACCACAAATCCATAGCTACCACTTGAATTATTGGTGTGTTCCTCTGATCTGATAAGCATTGACATGTCTTCTTTGATGAAGATATAAAGTTTATTGTCACATATTGGCGTATGGTCACCTGTGTGAATTGTTAAATTTTGATTATCTTGAGATATGTGGTACAAGACGCCCACGTGGACAAACTCAGTATCCACTTTGAAGAGTTAATTTAGCTTCATTATCACTTCACTCTTTGCTAGACCATGGTACAATATTGCATTGCATCCCATGCTGGTATTTAAGTGTGAACTGTGAAGGCATTTACATGAACTAATCTGCTATAAGGCTCTTCACTCTAAGCCATGATATGATTTACTTATGAGTTGTAACAAGCTGGAAAACTGAAAACTTAACTTGCCTGGTCCCAAAAGTATTTGACATTCTATGATAGCAAAAATCCAAAATACACTTTGAAATACTTTTTAAATTTTTATATTTTGATGATTTTACACTGTATGGTTTTTTTAGGTGATGATCTCCAAGCTATCTGAGGAGAAAATGTCTGCTATTGAGCAAAATCAGAAGTTGCGGCAAGAGCTAGTATGTTGTCCTGACATTTTGGTGGTCTGTACTGTAGTTTATGTCATTTTTCTTGAAGCTTTTTTTTCCCCCCCCCCCCCCCCCTTTCTATTTTCATCCAAAATATTATTTGAAGTGACATTGCAGTTAGCTCTGTTGGATTTTTTTCCGGACTCTATCATTGCTGTCATCATATGGGAATCTTTGTTTCCTGTCCCTGCAAACTAAAAAATAGTTACATATCATTGGCCTTTTATGCAAGCTAAAATGAATTTTCGTGTTTAGTTCTTTAATCAGCTTTAATAAAGGAATTAAATGCTTCGTTCTCACAAATGTTGGGAATTTGAAAAAGTTCATAATTACTCTAGAGGTAGCTTAAGAGCATTGAGTGACTTATAGGTCTGTTTTGAACTGTGTTCTTGTGTATGTTCAAATTGTTGATGAATTTTAGCTTGTGGACAAGATTTAGATAAATTATTATATAGCCCTTTTGATCGAATAATCAGACAGCTATGCTTTAACATTTTTTATAAAGCCCACATGTATGACAATGATGTAGCAGAAAACACAAGAAGCACAATGAAGCCTGCATGCTTCTCTGAATGTGGATCAGACAATATGTGAGCTTCACTGACTTGTATATGTTTCTATGAATCAGGAGCTTCTGCGCAAAGAGAGCACCAAACGCAGTGGTGGATTCTCGTTCACCTTCTTGGCTGTAGTTGGCCTTCTGGGCATCATCATCGGCTACATCCTCAAGAAGACATAGCAAGAGGCAGTTTCTAAGTTATGCTCCCAGGAAAGGCTACCCCCACACATGGTATGCCACCCTTGTGTTTTTCCCTCCTATAAACGGAGTGCTTGTTCTAACATGTAACCCTAGAAGCTTTGATTTGTGTACATTGTGTTGGTTCATACATTTGTGCAATTTTTCTCTTTTTAAAATTGGGTAGACTTTGTTTTAAGTCTAACTGCCACAACTTTATTCTTTCTAGTGTCATATTTAGCAGGAGTTATTTTAAGCCAATTTGAATTGTTTCAGCGGTTACCAATCTGCTAAAATGTGTTAAGTGTACTCCAATTCAGACATGCATCAGATCGCATGACTGAACAATTCTATGTCAATAAGTACAATGAAAAAAAAGTTATACATACATATTTTATTTCTAAAAGACAATAAAATGAGTCCTAGGGTTGATTACAATATCATCCTACAAACTTACGACTTCATGAACAGCACTGTCGTCGCCGGTAGCCTGAAAAAAAATCTTCAGGTTGGAACTGTGCAAGTCTCCGGGCACCCCTCATGCATGCGGGACAGCACTGCCGTGGCCAGGGCCGCGCCGGCGAGGAACCCTAGCAGCAGCCAGCCAAGCCTCGCCGCCAGGAGCCACACCGCTGAAGCGGCCACGCACTCACCGTCAGACGCCTTATCCTCGTCCTCGTCGCCGGTGTCTGCCGCCTCCTCCCCTTCCATCGTCAACGTGGAGAGCCACTCATCCTTGACGACGCCCGGGCGCCACCGTGCCTTCGCCTCCGCATTGCCGCTGCTCCCCACTTCTGTCACGCCGGAGACGCTCTCGCCTTCTCCTGGGACCGCCATGCCGCTGTCTCTGTCGAAGCGGTGATCGCCGTCGTCGCTCTCCGACGTGTCTCCGGCCGCGTCTCTCGCCATTTGTGGTCACGTAGAAGGAAGGAAGTTCTGTTGCACGGTGCCCCGAGACGAACCGCTGGGCTTTATTTTATTACCAGCATGCACGACGAGTCGCTTCGTCCCCGTACGGACTTGGTCTTCTCGGCCGTCGGATCGAAGCGGTTCCCTTGTGAACGCGACGTGGACCGTCGGATTAATTAGTGGCTAAACTGCATCCGGCGTCTTTCGAAGATCGATTTGAAGAACTTTGGAGGAAGTATGAAAGCGATTGGACTTTTTATCCCGTCTTCTTAGCTTTGAGGATCGTTACAGGCTGTACAAAAGCAAACAGTTAGTATCGTAAGGTCTGTTCACATGATAATAGCCAAGCTCCTGATCGAGCGCAATTGCAGCCCAATCAAATATAGGTTGCTAGCCATGTTCCTCGCTAGGATAATGGGCCCTACTTTATTTGTGTCATCCACCGCCACAATATTTAGGGTGTGTTCGTTTCAAATGGCTGAAGCAGATGTAGCCCAATGTTTGGCTGAAGCAGATGTAGCCCAATGCGAAACACCACCTGCTAGCGTAACCATGGCAACAGCCGCAGCAAGTTGAAGCGAGCGCACCCTCAGTAAGTTAGCACAACCTAAACTTAATTCGCTAAAATTAAACAATTTTATATTTTTGGAAAAATAAATTTCAAAAGGTACGTGGGTCATTTGCTAACACATTTCACATTTTGAAGGTTAATCCATTGAAAGCACACATTCTTCTTTCCTTTCGGATCCTCTTTTGCATGAACAACTACAGTGCAGCGGAGGAGTCCAATCACAAAATGCAGCGACACTGAGTCGCTGACACCCCGTCCCCACAACTCTCGATACATCTCGGAAAACCCTTGCGGGTAATTTTTACCACTCCCCCCTCTAACAAGTTATTAATTTATACTACACGGAACATGCGCGCTGCGGCGCATGTATTCAAAGAGATAGAGATACACACGTATACACGACATGATTTCGTAGTAGTACAACACGTGGAGCGATCTTCACCGTCCGATGGACAGATGAACGGATGTGTCACGTCGCGTCCCGTCAGTGCAAGCAGGGCTCCGCGTCGTCGTTGACGCTGCCGTCAGCTCCCGGGCGCCCGGCCTTGTACTTGTACCACCTGGACGCGACGAGGTAGAAGAGCATGTTGACGAGGCAGATGCCGGCGAGCAGCCAGTAGAAGTAGTCGAGGCGGCCCTTGTTGAGGTCGTCGGCGATCCAGGGGTGGCGGTCGCCGGTGACCTGGTGCACGGCGGCGACGAGCGCCGAGCTGACGAAGAAGCCGAGCGAGAGCGTGCTGAGGAACAGCCCCGTGCTCATGGTCTTCATGCCCTTGGGGCACTCGCGGAGGAAGAAGTCGAGCTGGCCGATGTACGTGAACGCCTCGCCGGCGCCGACGAGGAAGAACTGCGGGATGAGCCAGAACACGGACATGGGCACGACGCCGTTCTTCGGCACGTTCTCGGCGCGCGCCACGTTCAGGCGCTTGATCTCGGTGAGCGCGGCGGCGGCCATGGCGATGACCGACAGCGCGAGCCCGACGCCGATGCGCTGCAGCGGGGTGAGCCCCTGCGGGTTGCCGCTGAGCCGGCGCGCGATGGGCACCACGAGGCGGTCGTAGATGGGGACGGTGAGCAGGATGGAGCCGACGAAGAAGACGGTGAGCGAGCCGGCGGGGATCTGGAACGACGAGCCGATGCGGCGGTCCATGGTCGTGGCCTGCGACACCGAGAAGGTCGTCATCTGCGCGTACACCGTCCAGAACATGATCGTGGTCGCCCAGATGGGCAGCATCCGCACCACCGTCTTCACCTCCTCCACGTCCGTCAGCGTCGCCAGACGCCACTTGCTCGGCTCCGACGCCGGGTCCTCGTTGATCGCAGCGTGGTCAAGGAAGCTGCATGCAAATTAAGACACCAGGCCACGCACTTTGTCAGTTCAGCTGTTGGTTTTCATTCATCAAAGAAAGAACACCAATGCAAGGTTTCAAATTTGCACCCGCAATCTAGCCATCATATATAACTAGCAACACAAATACATCCTCAGTTTGGTTGAATTTCAAGAAAACAAGATAGTACTTTAGTGAACCCAAGGGAGTTATTTTTCCACCATCAATTTTAGCCTGACAGAACAGAACAGAAAGAACAAGCTACCAGGAACTCCAAAATTTCTTTCCATTCTTTAAGGTAAGAAGTGAAGATTTTCCTCCTTTCATTCTGATTTTATTATAAAATAAACCAGTACTGATGCATACACGCAGACATCAATTAATGGAAAGCAAATTCTTCAAATACTTTTCTTTAACTAGCATTTTGGAATCATTTTAACCGAAACAGAGAGCATTCAAAGGTTCTTTTCAACTTTCAGAAAAAACCCCAACAACACCGTATGCGCAAGCTAAAGCAGTGGTCACAGGCGCAAGATTCTGCAGCGGATGGAGACATGAACCCAACCCCAACCCAACCAAAACACCTAAACAAATCGCCCCAGCAAGCTGGCCGGCCTGGTCTGGCTCAGCTCAACACCTAAGCCGTCACAGCAGAGCTTAATTACTCGATCGATAACACGAAACTCACGACGCCACTAAACAAGTTGCCGGAACAATTAGCAGAATCATTGGTGCTGCGGCCTTACTAGCAGGTGACTATATTCCACCCCCCATTTGCACAAGTTGACAGCACTGACACCCAATTAGCAGAGCCAAGAATCAAAACACCAGATCCGTTCAATGATCTGATGCAATCGTGCAATGATAAACTGATGCTAACAGTCGTGAGCCTCCCTAGATAGAACCACCCCCCACATTACATTACAATTCGACGAACGAATCACCGACGACGACGATGACTCGAGGCGACTAAAATACAAGGATTTTAGGTTATCTGAATCTTATCTAACGTTGGATAACCAAAAAGAAACATAAAGACGGTGGTAATCAAGGCGCCTGATCATGTGATCCTTCAGCAAAGTGACACTGACGCCCCTTTTCCATGTGCAGCAACATGCGCGCACCTGCTGGAACTCCCGAGTTCGTGGCAGGGTTGGAGGGAGTTCGCCGAGGAAGTCGGTCGGCATGGTCTCGAAACCCTCAGAAAACTCTCCCCCTCTCCCAGGTCCCAAGACTCCCAACCACATGTCCTAAGCGCCGCGGCGAGGTCACGTGAATGATCGAGCCCTAAGCGCCACTAACCTCGGCCAAAAGCAGCAATAACCAGCAGCGACCAAGGAGGTTCTGGTGGCTGCAGATGACCCTAGGATTAGGAACATGAACGGAACAGCATCGCGTTCCATTTCGCCCTGTTGATGCCGCCATGGCGCCATGCATCGATCAACCTCACCGCCACCGCCACCACACCGCATCAAGATCGATCGATCGATCACATGCCGATCGGTTCGCTTTCCAGCTCTACACCTTTCGCGCCCCCATGGTCCGTCATCCATGGAGCTAGATTACTCTCGTCCGCTGCTTTTGCAACAGAGATCGGCCGGGCAGCATGGGATGGGACACGGAGGCAACAGCTCGCGGAGCAGCTCGATCCAAGGGCGCCATGCCAAGAGCGGGGCGAGACGACGAAGAGGATGGTGGCAAGAGCATGTGACCCGGAACGAAAAGGTTGCGTAGGCTGCTCGTAGATTTGCCTGTCGCCATCAACTAGATAGGTCCCGGAGGGAGGAGTGGATAGGTCCCCACTAGGCACACAACACATGCTGCTGCTGCTGCGGCTGATTGCGTCTGGCCTCATGCAAGGCTGCTACAGCCACCTTCCAGCGGCGATGGCGTCCTTGCTGTTCCCACCCACGGCTCAATCATCCAAGCCATCGTTTTCCTCTCCGCCTTACCGTGTGCACCAGTCCTTCTCAGAAAACAGTGCTCTAATAATTGAGTATTTTATGATTTATTGTTTCTCACCTTTAGCCAGGCACTTACCTTTCTACTGGCCCACACTCTGACCTTCACAAAGAGGTATTGGGAAGGAAGGTTCTGAAATTAATTCAGTCTTGGTTTTGGGTTGAAGCAACGTCTCTGTTATGAGATTTGATCACACACAAACCCAAAGTCACAGGACTTCACTAGTCGGCTGGCTATATGGGACAAATACCGAGAGGAACCTTACCGTTGAAATTAAGAAAAGCGAAGGTTGATGTTGATGAGACTGAGAGGAAATCTAGTGACTGTGAGGTCATATGGGCAAAAGGTAAACAAAGCTCCCTTTTTCTCCCCGCTTAAGAAATGCTAACCACAAGTGTTATGTTCCATGGCATCTCTGACAGTCTGAATGGATTCTCATCCCACTTCAAAATCCTAGTCTAATCAGAAGCTGACGTTCTAACCTCAGCTTATACTCTGGTCTACACGTTTGCCTGATGATACCTTTGAGGGACTTTTTACCAAGGTGAGAGAGAGAACCCAAGCCTAAGAGCACTTCCTCGGAGGGACGGGTAGGTGAGGGACAGCTCCAGCAGAAGAGCCACTCGCATGCGGAACAAAAAACTTGAGACCGGTAACACGCTATACGAGACAACAAGCCAGACCAGACGAACCCGTTGGCTTCACCTACCGACCTGACCGCTGACCAGAATATTCTACTACTACGCGTATGAATCCGAAGCAGGGTTTATCCTGCCGCGTTGAACGTGCAGTGCAGAGAACCGGGCAGAGAAGGACGACAGGGGAGGAAGGATGCGCCGGAGCACGGGTCCATGGCCTGTCTGCTCCTCCATTAGAATAGCGGCAATTATTGGTTGGTTGCTGCCAAACTCGCCGTTTGTCGCCTGCCCCGTACCCGTGGATGTCTCATCCCCTACTCTTTTAACATATACTAAAATCGTATATATAACTAATGTAACGACGACACATGGTAAGATGTCGGTCAGGGCTTATGTCGAGAGCCTAAGCGGGGTGCTATATTGCATAATCAGAGGGTTGCTTGTGAGTGACTCTCTCGTCCTGAGGGGTTTCAATGGCGGGTGAAGGACGACGGTGGCTGTTAATGCTCGAAGAAAACCTAGACGATTAGGACGACGGGTCACGTGCTCCTGGACGTGGAAGACCTTGCCGGCCAGCTCCAAGTGACCCCCTGGATTTGTCACGGATTCGTCCGTGGTACAGCATGTGGGGCTGCAACTTGGGAGAAGATGATGAAAATGGGTTGGAACTAGGAGGAGGGGATGAACAGTACGCGGTCTGAAATCTTCCGTCTACTTGCGTTGGGTTGGAGACTCGCGGTGGCATGCACTGAAATTTGTCCCCCCCTCTCCTCTCTGTTCTTGTCGTTTTTTGTTTGCCCTGTCCGGAGCACGGCACCTACTGGTCCCCCCGTCGGCGGGGGGTCTACCCTACGACGCGAGAGGGAGCTGAAGTGAAGCAGCCCTGCTGTCCTGCCTCTAAGTTAACGCTGAGGTGTCAACAGTGGTCAAGGGGCCCTCGTTTGGGCTCCAGTCCATCCTAGTTCGACTGCTTGACCTATACCCTGACTAAACCATCTCTAAACCTGGCAGCCCTAAGGGAGCTTAATTACCCAAGGCTAAAAGGTACAGCACAGTAATTAAGCAAACAAACTTACTGCTGAACAGTAATGAGGTACAGTAGCTGACGGGCTTACCGGAACTGCTCGGTGTGGGGGAGGCGCTGCTTGAGCTTGCTCCTCTTGGTGGAGCCCTGGTCGATGTCGTAGAGCATGGACGGGTCGGACGGGAGCTCGAGGTGGCGCTTGCGCCAGGCGGCGACGACGACGGCGGCGATCTGGGCGAGCGGGCTGCCCACGAGCTTCTTGAACCGGTACCGCCTCGTGCCGGCGAGGAAGACGACGAGCCCCAGCGCGATGGCCGCGGCGCACGCGCCGTACCCCCACGGCCGGCCGAGGTTGTCCTGGACGTACACCAGCACGGTCACGGCCAGCAGCGACCCCAGGCTGATGAAGAAGAAGAACCAGTTGAAGAAGCGCATCATCTGCTGCTTCTCCCCGCGGTCCGCGTCGTCGAACTGGTCCGAGCCGAAGCCGGACACGCTCGACTTCAGCCCGCCCGTGCCCAGCGCCGTCAGGTACAGCGCCAGGTACAGCACGCCCAGCTGCGCGCCCGTCGCGCGCTCGCACGGGTGCCCGTCGGAGCACGCCGGCGGACGCAGCCCCGGCGCCGCCGTCGACACGGTCAGGATCGTCACGCCCTGCGCCATGCAAATCAACTCATCAAGCCAGTTCGAAATTCGACTCCACTTTCATGGAGCAACAACAGATCGACGTCTCCCTCGTTTCGTTGAAAAATAAACGGAACTCCATCAAAAAGGAATGAACAAAAGTCACTCCAGGTAATTTGGAGCACTTGCACATGCATGGTGCAAGGATCGAATCCAGTCTTATCTGAACTCATCAAGCGGAGATAAAAATTTCTTGGAGCCACATGCACCGATCTTGTTCTTGTCAGCATAAAAAACTTCATTTTTTTTCATGACGAAACAAACATAAAAAACACATTTTTTTTTAAACTTCTGCTGCTTGCACGGAAGCCAGCACTACAATTTTCGTGAAACCAAGAAGATATTTTTCCCGAACTCCACACCGACGAACTGAAAAGAACCAACCGACCAACCACAACGAACAGAGCAGCAGAGTAACAAAATTAGCAATAGCATAAATAAACACGTAGTTGTAAAGGAGTATCCAAGAAAACCAGGAGGACGATCCCAAGTTTTCCGAGGCGAGTTAGGATAAGGAGTACTTACCGATGCCTGGACGGCGGTGAAGATGGCGATGGTGAGGTACCGGCCGAGGAAGGTGTCGGCGACGAAGCCGCCGAGGAGGCAGAGCATGAAGGAGGTGCCCATGAAGTTGGTCACCACGTTGGCCGCCTCGGCGTTGCCGACGTGCATCGTCGCCGTCAGGTACGTGACCAGGTTCACGGCGATGCCCAGCGTCGTCAGCCGCTCGTTCAGCTCCGCCACTGCGCAGAAGCAAGCAAGGAAGGAGACACCGTTAGCTTAATTAGCGACGGCAGTGGCAAGAATGGCGGCGGCTCGATTCAACGAATCCGCAGCGACATTTTCTGGCCGGATCCGGCTGCCGGCGTCTATTCTGAGCTGCCACTGCTGGCAATAACTGCGAGGCGATGCCGGGCAGAGCAGTTACTCGGACCAACAACTCAGTCGACCGAGCTGGTCACGCTCGCCACCCGTGCAGACACTACGAGCAGTACACGCCTAAAGAAGTGAACTTTATTCCCACAGCCCACGGCGGCGAGGGAAGAGGAGGAGGATGGACCGGCGACCGACCTAGGATCATGGCGGCGGCGCCCCACCTGCCGGTGGTGGACCGGGCGGCGGGACGACCCTTGAAGTCCCAGGCGTCAAGGAGCACCTCGGCCTCCGCCGCGGCATTGGTCTCGGGCAACATGCCAACCATCTTCTCCTTCTACGCTTCCTCTCTTCTCACCGCCAGCGGCTGCTGTGTTCTGCGGCGAGCCTCTACTGCGGTTGGGTGTGGTGGGTTGGGGCGTTGGCCGGGACGGAATATATAGCCGCTGGGACAGGGGTATTTCCGGGAGAATCTACGCGTAGGCCCTACATGGCCCGGGATCGTGCCCTTCTCCCTCGTATCATAAGAGTCGTTTAGTTTCTTTTCTCAGCTACTAATCTAATCTGAACACTGATTTGTGGAGAGATTAACGGATGATAACAAATATGCAGGTTTATCTTTAAAAAGTGATCTCCTTCGGCAAAGAGATGATGTGGGGCTTATGGTTGTGTGGTTATCCTGCTTGGTTCATTTCGAACATAATATTTTTTGCAGAGATCATATAGAATTTTGTAGAATAAATTAGATTCATATCATTACAATTTTTTAAATTTTAAAATATGTCATCTATGTGTCAATGACAGATAAAACCCTGCAAGAGAATGACACGTATGCTCAAATAGCATATTTCAAATTTCACAAAATTGTAATAACATCTATCAAATTAATCCATTTTTATACTCCATCTTATTTATCTCATAAAATATATTATTCTCACTTTTCAATACAACTCTATATCCGTCATTCAACTCTAGTTTTTTACACGCTCCCCCCATTGTTTATCGAAAAAAAGTTTCCTATGCGCTCGCTATTTTTTATCTCTCCTTAAATTTTTTGTATCCAACTCCTAAAACGACATATCTTCTTAGATGGAGGAAGTAAAAACTATTTAAATTTCAAATAAAAAACACAAAAAATAAGGAAATTTCCTCCGGCCTTATCCCTGGGTAGATAAGGGCACTTGGCGTTGTGTGGTGAGGTACGTGGACGGTGGCAAGCTAGTTTCCCCCCATGAACTTCTCTGGAAAACTTGTCCTACTTTTAAACCGGACTTGGAGAAAATATATAAAAACGACTTAGATGTAATTTAAATGCAAGTTCCTTGACTTTCAAAATTCTTGGCGTGAGTAACATGCACAACTCAGAATTTTGATTGGTCTCAAAACATTGATAAAAGCAATATCATAACCACATGAACTTTTCCATAAATAGATTACACTTCCACGTTTGGTCTGCTACGAGTTGGCAGCAAGACTCGAGTCTACGAGTAACATTGAAGCACGTATCGTTGAATTATAACCGTGACAGTTAGATAGCCACACGTCACATATTCTGGATGGTGCATGATAGGAGCCGCCGACGAATTCACGTCCTGCCCGTGAATTTCCATGCAAATAGAACTGATTCACACAGCTTGTAATTAAATGGCTACTAAAAGTATTTATAGTTATAAAATAAAAATAACAGAGCGCTTATACTAAGCATAAGTAAGAAAAAAAAACAGAATGTATTGCAGGTAATTGGGTTCATGTTTTTTAATCTTCCGTCTTTCGATCTCCATATTGTAAAATTGCTATTTTCTATTTGTCCCCAGCTGGATTTCTTGTGCCATGCATAATGTATGATTCTCTCGTCAGTATTTTTCTTTATAAAAAGGGTTCTCAAGTATTTGTAACCTAAATAAAGTTTAGGTGAAATGTGGCCACAAGCTAAATTATATAATCCAGATATAAAAATGAGGTTTGTCTGATAGGATCGAGTAACAACGCTTCAATGAATTTGTACAATAACGACAGGGAAGGGAATTCCTTTGTTCCCTCCAAATGGTATTACACGGTTCATGAGTACCTTTATTTGCTAGTAATATCTTGGTTACGCATAATTGATTGTGCCATAAATTATGTCATATATTCTACATTAATTTTAATTTTTTAAAGAAGGTTTGTTTTTGTGTCATTTTTAAACTACCTGTTTAAAGCAGCATATAGACGTGGGTGCTTTTCCCTTATTAGAGATCTTCTGTGAAACAACGAGTGGCCATCCATGGGTGGAGCCAATATCTAGGGATGACGAGTGACAGATAAATTTTATGCCAAATAGTATTACCATGATGAGAATATGCTGCAGCATCCATCGGATCTGCTTGGGAAGTAATTACATTCCATCTTCTTGAAGATAATTTTTACTATTATACTCTCTCCGTCCCATTTTATCTGTCACTTTAACTTTTTCTATTTATCTCAAATTAAATATCATTCTCACTTCTCAGTGCAACTTTTTCTATTCCCAATGCATCTTTATCTCTATCTTTTTACTCATTTTTTTCTATGAATCCCACATTTTCCACCTTGGGGACAGAGGGAGTATCTTGTATGGGTAGTATATATATAGGATTTTGATATCATCGTTCGAACACATTCTCTCTTGTTTGCAGGTTCCATCCTAAAATTCTCTAGGCAACTGTACAATGCAAGTACATCAACTCCAGTCATTTTCTCCTGAATTTGAAGTATTCATCTATGCAATCTGTGTAGATCATAAAGAAAATAGCACTCCAACTAAAGTTGAGGAAAAGAATCTACATATTAATAACTTGTCTGTTACGAGCACCTCATTGTTCTTTAGTCACACTTGTACTCTAAAGTAGATTGTGCAAAACGATTTCAGTGATGAGTGTGCCAATCCAATGCATGCCTTTGTCGTAGAATACATATTTCAGCCACTAGCGAAAAGAAGATAAAAATATTTTTGTTTTTACGCAAAAGGATTTGGTTGAGTGATTTCGACGTGCATCACATTGCTCCTGATGGCATATTATGGCCATATGCACTACTTCATCTGTTACATTTTAATTATTGATCTTAGATTTTTGAATTTATTTATTAGTATATATCATTATCACTTACTAATACATCTCTCTTTCCAATACAACTTGTTTTGTGATAGTCTAATCACTTCCCTCCAATGATCTTTTTTTTTCCAATATGGAGGGAGTACTCCCTCCGATGTCAAAAAGGAAACCGTTTTGTACAATGCCACCCTCTTCAAAACACAACCTTAACTCTCATTTTTTATAAAGTTATTTAATAAAAAGTGACATATGTATACTTATATGGAAGTATTTTTAAGACAAATCAAATCATATGATTTTTACATTTCTAAACTTAACAACTTAAAAGTTGTTAGTTCTAATGATTGACCAAAACACTGTTCAAAATGACTCTCTTTTCGACAATGGAGGGCGCATATCACTATCTTTCTCTTACACGTTTGTTTTCTATGCACCATATCTTTTTTTACTTCTCCTTATTTTTCATCCTTATAGCTAGAATCACAACTAAAAGTGAGTAGGAAAAGATGATGTTTTATGGTGGGATTTCTCCTAGCAGCTGTCAGTGCTACATTGGCCCATTGCATATGCGTTAGTTACTTCACCAGGTACGACCTGCAGGAGTGCACAACCATGCAAACGGCAGGATACGACAATGAAACCATGCATGCACAAAGTCCTAAAGGTTCTTTTGATTGATGCATGGGTTGTCTCTGTGCAGTTAATCTAGCTCATGATTTTTGGATAAAGCTCATCTTGAATCCTGATCATGATCTCTTTCAGAAAAAGGCTCTCGTCTACCGAACGATCTTTCAGCAAAAGCACGGCCAGTTCACGATCCTACGGAAACCAGCATGTCCGTCTAGCTCAATACATTACGCCCTAGGGATTTAGTAGTTTATTGTATCCATTATATTGGATCAGATCAGCCGCACTTTGCTTCAGTGTATCATCTGTTCTAGAAGCCATGCATGCACATACCCACATTCATGGAGTAATTGGTTGAATCCAAAAAAAACTTCAACTCTACTGACAGTCTTTTACAAGCTTGAATCCAGTGTTTGCAAGTGTCAAATGGAAATGGCACTTGCGGATTAACCATTGACACTCCTGTAATAGTATAGGATGCATCAAAACAAGAAGGAAAAGGAGGAGCTTGAAAGAGAGAGAAGTGCAGGAGCTGTAAAAATGCAGCAGCAGCAGCTGCTTTTGGACTGCAAGGTGGTAGATCGAGTGCTCCTATTGGGAAGTCCTCGAGCCTATCAAGATATTCCACAGGTCAACCGAGGTGGAAGACGATCGATCAGAAATGGAGGTGCCTGCCCCGGAAAAGCAGCTGCCGCCACGGGCAGGAGTTGCATCTAATCCGTGTTTCACCGCACTCAGCGACGAGATCAGGATCGGAAAGGGGTGACCGATCGGCCGATCAGTGGGGAATTATCGCGACCCGGCGACAGCGACGCCTCCGCCCCTCCACCACGGCGGCGCTTTTCAGTTGCGTCTCGGAGCGGCTCGCGCGCAGTGAGTGGCATGGCGTGGCATCGGTCCGGCATCTTCTTCCTTGTCGCGCCATCTGGGGATGGTGAATCCGAGGAGCGAGGGACACGGCGGACGGCGCCGTCGCTGGCTTGTCAACGCCGCATTGGCCGGCCGGCGTCGACGCGGCTGTGCGTTGTCTCGTAGCCCGGCGACCTGACGCGCCCGCGTGGATTCGGTGCTGCGCTGGCAGGGAGATCTTGCTGGCTGTCCGTGTCAGCGCCTATTTTGGTGCAACAGCACGTGTTACTCGATACTATTTCTTTCTCTCTTTTTTTTTCTACCCGTTCCATCCCTCTCTTTTTTTTTCACGTCAAAATAGAATTATAATGTGGTTGATGAGTTTTGACCCGCGAATGACTTCTTATACTGTGAAAGCTACATGTTCTTGTTGTAATGATAATCCAAGAGCAAACTAAACATTGCTCTTGTTACATTTTTGTATGGTTTCGTTCAGACATGAGCACGCAGATCTTTTCTAGGTCAATCTCCATGTCTAAAACTGACAAGAATTTGAGACGGAGGGAGTATGTGGTCCTTGGTACTTGCAACGTCCTAAAATAAAAGGACCAGGTACCTGATACACAAGAATTCCTAATTATGTTTAGAAAACCCCGGCCGGTTTCCTTGGATTGTTTGGCCTCTCACTCTCGACGACTTGATGGTTTTGTCGTATATATTGATGACTTTTCAAAAAAAAAAATAAGAAATCATTTTCAGTCTCTGTATGATGCACACGACCTAATTGCAATTGAAATGTGCTAACTAGACACTTAACACTGGATACATAATTTGAGGAAGTTGTTCCTGACCTGACCAACGCCAAGGTCGACAGTCACAATCGACCGAATCTCGAGGTACACCTCACTTGGGGGGCCGTCGGCAGATGGCGTCGTCAAAAGTTCGATGCATGCCCTTCTTCGTGGACAGCCACACACATTCAGGAATCATCAGGACGTACCATCAAGAGATTTTGGGCTGATTACAGAAGCGTATTCGTTGATTTAGGCCACTATCGAACATAAAAATTTCACAGAAATCAGTTCAATTTTTCAAAAAAAACATAAGAATTGAAAAAATATTATCACATTTCAAACTGGCCATTATCTTTTTCAGAATAGGATCACACACTGGAATCTCACTATATAATGACGTAATAAAATCATTCGCAGCTTCATCTTTCATCGATCAAAACTTGTAAGGCACACACAGTGTGGAATATTACTGGCTTTCCTACATGCCCAAGAGTCTATTGACATATATGTTCTCACAAAAGCATCCTTACATAAAGGTGAGATAACCACCAAATGGTGCCTAAGCATTCGGATCTGATGACCACCAGATCCAAAGGTTGCCAAATTCCAAAACCTCACTCGATTCGGGAGGAACTAATCACTCTGACCATCAGCAGCTTGCCGAAAGATACAGCTTGCAAGTATATACACTTGCAAATTTGCGCATGTCCTTTCTCTTAATATTCCTAGTTTGCGGCGACGATGGTGGAAATGTGTCTACATTGGGGGTGGTACTGTCATTTTCTGATCCCTGTAGCTATTAAACTTAGATTCGAGCTAATCCCATTAAATTGCAGCTGAAAGCGCCTGTATATATCAAAAGTACTGGTCGATGTGGGGCAATTCATCGCCCATGCAGCATAGTCTCTTTGAAATAGGAACAGTGCAGCTAAAAGGCTGGAACATATTGGAGCTACCTTGGCTGGTTTAGAACTGCAATCAGTGGAGGTGAGAAGAAATGGGAACCAAAGTAGGGTTTACATTATATCCTGATTCCATGACAGACACCAACAAAATGTTGCTTCTCTTCAAGCAACAACGGGCAGCCACTCCTTTATCTTGTTGTGCTGGGTCCATATTGCCCGTACATAGTGATACAGGTGATCAAGTTTTTTTTTTTTTTGATTAGCTGCGCAAAACCATCGAATCTTGAAGACTTTTACAGGTAATTAGCAGCCAGAAATTAATCATTTTAGTTACGAATAAAATATGTTACGGAGAAATAAACAGTTACTCCGTCTGGTTCAAAAGAAATCATTTTAGACAAGGATACGGTCTTTAAAATATAACTTTGACTTATTTTTTTATAAAAATATTTATTGAAAGTCACATAAGTAAACTTTATGAAAGTATTTTTCAAAATAAATCTAATGATATTCCCATTGTTTAACTAAAATAAATTAAAAAATATTTGTAATTTATATTTTTAATGTTTAACTAAAATATTATCCAAAACGGCTTCCTTTGTGACACCAGAGGGAGTGCACGGTAAATATCTGAAAATGTATCTGCTATTCCTTCCCCGAGTCATTTTCCTAACTTTTCTTGATGAGACAAATACTGTTCCTCTACTCTTTTCCCCTATATCTAATTCAGATCCCCACTCTATACCCAGTCAATGTGACTCCTATATCTCTGCTACGTAATGACATATGAAAATTTAGAGAAGGTCAACATATGCCTAGTACACCACAAGTCAAAGTAAAAAACCACTGTCTGGCAAGTGTTAATCACTCATGAGCTTGATACTGACGACCAGAAGAAGCTCATGTAAAAATCCACTTGCTATACTTCCAGATAAGGAAAGAGACAAGCCATGCCACTTGTTACTAGAAGAGAGTAACGTTTTGCCAAATTTTATCGGCCGACGTAAATTGACTCATACACTTTGCACCTGAAAAGTCAAAATTTGTCGCTGACATAAATAAGAATAGGAATGCAAGCGACACAAAAGCTCACCATGTGATTTGGTAAATCTTTGATGATATATACATGCACTATATGTGAACGAAGTACTGTCTTCGTTCTCTTTTCCTCGTCGAAGTTTGCAGAAGAGTTTCCACACTTTCTCCATAAACTTTTTCGTTTTCTTTTCTCCAAATGTTATGTTTAGTTTCACAGGCCTCTTTGGATTAATCAAAATATTACTTGCATTACATGAATTTCTCAAGATGTATATAATTATGTTAATAAGAAAACTAATGTGTTTCTAATGAAAAGCATTAAACATTGAGTACTTGTTTATTCAGATTAAGTTGGCCATTGTTTGTGCTGTTGTCTATAGAACGCATAATAACCAACAGTCTTTGTTTACACACTGGAATCATTTTTATCGGCTCTGCTTCGCTTCAAATGTTGCCTTGTCATCGCAAAAAAATGAAAGGGGTTTTTTTAATTGAAAGATACTGTTTGATATTTGGATAGCTGGAAACTACTAAAAATAGGGGAAAGCTATGATTGTTTCTCTCCATCTATATGCAGCGACCTGTTAGATATCTTTTGTTGTGAAACATCATGAGGATAAGATGTGTAGGGAATACCAAAAGCTGGCTTTGAAGCTTGCATCTTTTCTCTTTATTCCCCGAATGAGAAAAATTTAAGCAAAGAAACACACTTTCACAAAGATGAGGCCAAAAATTTAGCGAAGGGTGTCGTTATCTTGTCTATGCAAGTTTGTTGTCCTTAACAATCTTTAGGATACTCCATGGAGCATTGGGAGC
Source organism: Zoysia pacifica (assembly GCA_001602315.1). NCBI lineage: Eukaryota > Viridiplantae > Streptophyta > Magnoliopsida > Poales > Poaceae > Zoysia > Zoysia pacifica. The sequence goes on along the minus strand of BCLH01001709.1, from coordinate 22,842 downwards.
TAGTCTCATAAGTGTTGATGGACTGAATTAAATAAGTTTTATATATGTGAGAGCATACTATGCATATTCAATATGTATGGCTCTCATTTGAAGGGATTGTTGGCTTTAGCCTTATATGTACTACAAAATTAACATTGCACAAATATAACTCAAGAGAACCATCTTTAGCTACTTTTGCCACTAACATTATATTAGCTTTACCCTTTTGATTACTGTGTATAGTTTTCTCTTCAAAACTATTCACTATTTATGTAAGCCACTTTTCCTGACCCTAGCTTTTAGTACGGAGAATATAATGAAAATCTTGCATGATAGCCACTAGAACCTATTCAGTTTTTTTTATAACCAAACTACTTGTTTAAAATTCTATCTCCTACTACAGATGAATTATGTGATAAAAAAAACTGGAATTGACGAGGGTTCTGTAGATTTGTAAACTTTCTTTTTATTAGAGATTATTTGAAATGATAATAGATAATGTTAGTGATACCAGATGTCAGAGTTACAGTGATCATGAAAAAAATTGGCTAGAAGAAAAGCATCAAATTCTCAAGAACAGTTCTTTTTTTTAAAAAAAAAATTATGAGCTGAAAGGGCATGTCCATATATAGTGCTATTCTATACTTTTCATTTAGTATATACTTTACCCCTTAGCTATGTCTATGTGTTCCCTCGATATTTCTCAGGGTGCTTAATGCAAATAATTGAAAATTTTAAACCTTAGTACATCTTTTCAGGCTATAACTGAAAGCGTAGAACTTTTATTTATTTAATCGTTGTAACTATGTGTAGATATGTTTCAATAGGACTGTTTGTCTGAAAATATCTAATTGGTGTGTACATGGATGTTTAAAATACCATCAAATACACCTGCAACAATTATAATTAAGACACTATCATTGTGTTGGCTTCCATTCTTTGTTTACAAATTCAAAATTTCAGTCCCATGTTCTTATGCTGTGTCATGCATGACTTCAGAAACAAATGCATTTTCTAGCATCATTATTGAGCTCCCTTGGCCCCACACACAGGTCACAACAGCACAGCACGATGTCATCTCTAATAGGCTACTACAGCTGATCAAATGGTGGACCAGAAATCTCGCCTAAACCCATAGAACAAATATAATGCATGACTTGAAGGACCATCAACAATTGTTCAATAAGTTCTCTCACACCATCTTCAGTTGCCTAAGGATAATGCTGTAAGAACAAACATACTGACAGGATTCCTCACATTAAGAATGCCAGTAGTACAAGCACTCTACATGGCATAGCCTGGATTGCCATGACCACTTGCAGGACTATCTTTTATTTTAAGTGCTATTCGATCACAGCGCAGGAACACTACATGGATAGAAGGCATATTTGTATTAACAACTCTCCAGTATCAAGTATGCACAGACTAAGCAACAAAACCAATCTACTCAGCAATCCGACGTCTCCATTTGGACGTTGCAATGTCCCCAAGGCAAGAACGATTTGCAAACCAGAGTTTAAAAGACATGATTGGCCGGTCATGTTTACTTTCTGCTGCATTATTGAGCTTTTCTTTGACTCCCCAGATGGCGATATGCAAGATGGATTCTCTACTGGAGGGCTTGGATGTGTCACTTTCCCTGAAACTGGTGATATGCAGTCACTCTGAATAAACTATATAGCTCCTGGGATAACCATCATTTGTACTAAGAAATTAAGCTTATCGCCTGGGTTATTCAGTGATCTGTTCCAGATGATGCAGGTATAGTGAGTTCAGCAGATAACTTTCACAGAGCATAAGATAATTAGCAGTCCATTTCGGTGCCATGGATTGATTATTGATCTCATGTACTGGTGATTTTTTTTAGCACTTTTTCTCTGAAATAGGATACGGCTGCAGGACACTTAAACCTTTTCAAACCCGTGGATGGGGCACCAGAAGCCTACATTCATACAAGTGGCATGCTTCTGGATCGCTGCATTCAGAGAAAAAGTGATGCAATCCTATCCAGAAACATGACACCGTGTTCAAACCTGAAACCCGATGCATACCTTTGCTCAATATATATATACACTGCATGAGTGAGCTATGACAGTTACTGGTGGGGAGTAGCTGGCTGCCTCGGTGGTATCTGCCCGAGTTGTTTTTGTCATTTGATAGTGTCATGACAATTGAATCAGTACAGTAATAGTAACAGATCCTAGGCAATGTTAGTCGGAATGCTGCATTTTTGAACTGGTCCTCATGAGACATACCTGGTATGAAAGATACTGCGCAGTGCCATGTTAATTTCGAATCAAGAACGCTGTTTCCAGCATATACTTAGATTCAGAAATATTATGAATAATCTTGTGATTTTCCCCAATTCAGAAATCTTATGAACAATCTTGTGATTTCTCCCTTTTTTTATAGCTTTGTTATCCTGTCATAATCATAACTGGTGGCTACCTTCTCGGAAGGTCTCAATTGGTCAACTCTACCATTATAGTAGCAAGCGGCAACTTTGCACGTTACTACACTTGTAACATAATGGTTGGATGAGGATGTGGAATAGTAGATTGATTCTGAAGATTCTACATCATTTTATACTAAATGGGTCAGTCATGACTTTGAAACTGCATCGAGAACAAGAAATTAGGAGAGCAAAACTTTGTTGCCTCTCCTTCTTGGAAACTTCATCCACAGCTGATGTGGCAGTGGCGCGGCTTCAGAAGAAGCGAAGCACGCGTCTGATGGAGATGGAAATGGCGGTACGAGGAAAATTTTAAATAGAAGAGTGTATTGCATCCATCAACAGCTACCTCCGAGTTCTGAACTCAGAAGATCATTTTGTTAATCTTCAGGTTTTTTAGAATTAGAGGAGTTCTAGTTTGTAATGTGATAATCTATTTGACAGATGTTCCGTGTAGCATGCTATACGATTTGTCCACTGTATGATTCTTAAAGCTTAATGGGAGAATCTCCATCACATTCACATGTTCTGTTGTGATACATGACAAGCAAAAGTATAGAAGAAAATTTGGCACATCTCACCTCCACCAGAGAGCTACGTAATAAACCAATTGAAATTGGTGCCATGACATCCTTCCTTTTGGCGCTTGCGGTAATCTTATCTGATGATCTACAACATGTTCTTGCAAGGTGGACTTTGATGCTATGATATCATTAGTATTATTCATAATCAGCTGATCTTAAAACTTTAGAGCTGTAGATGTATTCTTAATTATATTAAAAGAGAATTATTTAAAGTAGAAAGCTTTATCTCAACTTTGTTATAAAAAAAATGTGCCTACTTTATTCAGAATCAAACTAGGAGGAAACTAGCAGTGGACGGATTAACAGTGTTGTGGAGTTCCTGCAAAGTCAGGGGAAACTTGTGCAAATTTTCAGAGCAGAACATAGACAGATTATTTTAACTCGTCATCCATCAAATACAGGTCATCCATATCATACAAGTTGTGCAACCATCAAAATTAAAGTATCCTACACTCGATATGCTCTGGTGAGTAATCATACAAAGTTATCGACGAAACCCTGCAAATGTTCGAAAGATATCACTGGGAAACGGAGAAAAAAAGGGGCCAGATGGTATGACATAGCTTTCCGAGATTGAGGCAATTAAGGAGGCAGACAAGCAGAACAAGTGGAATATGGCAACAACCAACGGTAGGAGAATAGTACGTTGTCAGGTCAATGTTGCTGGCCACATTTCTGGATGAGAGAGGGACGAAGACAGTGGAGTGTAAGCCGAGTGTAGGGGAGCATTCTTCTTGGCAGGCTTTGTCTGTGTTGGTTGCCTTCAACAGTGATGCTTTGTTAAAAAACTGCAGCTGCAATAAGTATAATTCAGACCCTGGCACTGCGTTCGTGGAGCGTCCAGTTGGACCTTATGATGTCTCAGACATACATGAAGACTGACAAAGCGTACTTCTCTCAACAATTTTTCAGAAATGGAATACTCTACCGGATTTTACAATATCTGATAAACGCATACCGCGTCAACAAAACAAAGTGTCTACAGCTGACAGAGAACTGTAATATGACATAGACATTATAGTGCTTCACCAACTGTAATATGATATCGACATTACAGTGCTTCACATCTTATCGTAAACCACTTATACTGCATTAAGATACAGTTAAAAAATCAACGCGACACTAGCTTCACGTTTATACATTAACAGGTTTATGCATTGAACCGTGTCACGGGAGCCACATCTTCGAGAAAGACGGTGGGGCGGATTACCACAAAACAGACACTAGAAAACAAGAAGATAAATGAATGCCTTTAGTGGCAGCGTATCTACATGTACAGAGATGTCAATTCCATCTTGTTACCACTATGGGTATTTTCCATTTTTTGAAACGGGTAGCAGGAGCTCCGCCTATTCAGTTGAAGAGAGAGAAGAGAGTCCAGAAGATACAACAGTAACGGCCACAAACACCAGATGATTATCCCAGCTAACAGTCTGTTTATATTGAAGTACATTAACTTGTAACGGTGGATATGACAAGTTTTGAGCTTCAGATGTATGTTCATAGTTAATTTTACTTACTCTACAAAATTCTGGAGTCTAAATTTTTGTTTATTACAAATTCGTTTGATTCCCGCTTGATTTCTATCTACCACAAAGCAGCAAATCTGAATTATTTTGTCCAACTTCTCCTTCTGCGATCATGTTTGGAAACACGATGAGACACCTCAAAATCAGGACCTCCGTGATCTGTAATGCTCAATGTAGACAAGCGGGACACGACTCCAATAATTGATCGGCTCAATCATGGGAGCAAGTCAAAGCCCAAGCGTTTATTACTTATTACTCACTTTTTTGAAGTGGTGGTGGCGGAGGCAAACGCATGTTACTAGGTTCATTTCCTCCTTGGAATTATTTCTAATTGATCCTGTGACAGGGACGGGTCAACTCCAGGCACGCAATCAGTTGTCCAAGGAAGATCGTGTGGGCTCCGGTCAGTGGCATGCCGATGAATGGCCAGCGTTTTTCTGACGGGCTGGAAGGAGGAAAAAACGAGATAAAAATGCGGTGTTCTTGCTTGAACAGGACTCGAGTAGTAGAACACACGAACATGAAGTGTTCAGCAGACAAAAGCGAGTGGCTTATGAGCAGGTTATGAGAAAACGAGATGTGCGTATCTTCCTGAATAGCAGTCACGTTTGGCCAATCAAACTAGTAGTAGTTTTTCTACCTGCAAAGGCATGATTTTCCGAAGATGGCGTATGACTAAGCAGATCAAGCCATGCTTTCGAAAGCCCTGATTGAAACAACCAGTGGTGGAGCGGAGAGAAAAAAAAAATTGAAAAAATTGCAAATTTGGGACTTGAAAAGTTGACAATGACATATAAGATCATCTGCATCTCGATGAAAACGGCGATCCAGATTATCAGCATCCAACAGGAGAGGCGGTTTCAGGCCGACATATCACAGCAGGCATCGGAGGCGCACCAGTTCATGCTCCAGAGATCACTGACATGACGCATGGGACTCGATCCACTAACCCGGCCTCAGGATAACGATGAAGTAACCCATGCTTTTGGTGGGATAATCAAGTCCTGAGCCGACAACTGCGCGTCGCCTGCCGCGCTCTGCGGCCGACGTGTCTGCACGCTACTGGCGTGGGCAACGTGACGTGTCGATGGGTAATCTGACGTGTCGCTGCTCCGGTTCACCCTTCGGTTCTGAAAACCTTTGGTCTTCTATAGCTTTTTCTTAAAATATGAAGTAATTTATAATGTTAGGTGCCAACCTAAACACAGAGAGCCGATGAAGCTACCGGCTCTTTACTTCTCTTCTTATTTTCATTTTCATGTGGGCTTCACCCTACAAATAAGAAAAAAAATAGCTCTTTTATGCATCGTTCGTTACGGTTTCATCCGAAATCAAGGAAAAAAAAAAAAACTCATGGAGAAGCTCTACCAAATAAGACCTAATTAACCCGTGCTTTTGGTAGGATAACCAAGTCCTGGGCCAGCAGCTGCCTCCCGCAATCCGCGAGAGCCGACGTGTCACTGCGCTACTTGGCCGGGCGCGTGACGTGGCAACGGGTAGTCTGACGTGTCGTGGCGCGACGTGGATCGATGCGGGGGCACGTAGGATGGCGTTTGGGTTGGTGGCCTGTGGAAATCGAAGGGGTGGCGGATGGTGATGGTGATGGTGATGGTGATGGGCACGCACGCTCTCGAGCTCTCCTGTCCATGCAAAACCGTTCTGGATGACTGGATGCCATTGGTCAATGGCGAAAAAGCAGGTGGCTGGGGGGTTTCACCTTTCTTTCCAGGCGTGTGAGAAGCGTACGCACGTATACTCCTCCCTAGCTGTGCAGCAGGCAGCCAAGACTGTTCATGGGATTGGGGGTCGAGTGTCCGACACGTGTGAGGCTGAGCCAGGTTGCTGAACTGAACGCCGCTGTATTCTTTGGTTGGGCGTTACGACACTTGTCAGCGAGGCAGTCCCACACGTGGGACATCGTTCACGTAATTTTAGGCTCCATTCGGATGAGCTGGCTGTAGCCCCCTAATAAATTTTTTTTTTATAGTATGAATAAAGTGGGCGCAGCCACAGCAAGTGTTTCCGAACTCGCCCTTAGTTGGTAGATAGGAGCAAGCAAAAACTAACGTCGCTCGTAACGTGGCGCAGAGACGAAAGTGGAGGCCTGGACCGCGTCACCCGTGGGTGCTCCCGTATGACTTCGTGGACGGTGGACGGAGAAACACTTGAGGTGGTCACTGGTCAACGTTTCAGTGGCGGTAATGCCCAAATAATGCAGCACGTGGGGCCACCGCGCACGTGGCAGATGCTCGCACGACGGCGGGTGGTGACTCCAGCCCTGGGGCTGAGGCGCTTTGGGTTGGCTTACCGGTGTTAGCAGTGCGCGTCCTCGGATGACCACACACGTGTAATTGCTGTGATCATGTGGATTTGGTTTGCATAGCGTGCATGTGTTTCATTTGTGCTCCTACGACAGGCAGATGGATTCTGATAGGCACGCAAGCCAAGTTCTGATATGGTCCAGCCAAATCAGACACGTGCCACACTACAATAAAAACAATTAGATCTTCTATCACTTCTCAGTTCATCGAAATCCTTTGGATTCAGTGTGCGATGGAAAGATCACCATTCCACGCGCGAAAGGTACCTGAAATATTATTTCCCAGGAGATAAACCCCACTGCATACCGATCCTGGACCGAGCCGCGCTCGAACCCAAGCGGCAGGAGCTCAAACGAACGGCCTTACCACCGAGCCGTTGTGGACCTAATCATAGCAGTAACCAGCCCACGTAGGCCCTTCGATGGAGAAGCACAACCACAGGCCCATTTACTTGCGAGGATTGCAGCAACGAAAAAGAGGCACGCAAGACAAGTTCTGATATTGTCCAGCCAAATCAACCACATGCCATACTACAATCAAAATAATGAGATCTATCATTTCTGAGTTCAAAAACAAGCTGTTAGACATTAACAGAACTGATAAATGACACTGGGATCACTGACAAGAAAATTAAGCTATAATAATCATACAACATTGCATGACCCCATCGTGATCATCAACAGTTTATTCTGAACAGCCATCCGTGGGCACCGTCTAATAAACCTCAGCACAGAGCAGTTCAGAAGCTGGCACAGTTCAGCTGAGTCTTAAAGCATTGAGATTACATACGCTGGCTGCATTACCAGCTCAAGAAAAAAAAAATCCTCTTAAGAGTTCATCAGACATACAATGATACAAAACAAGGGAAAAGAGTAGTGCGACGATTTTGTTGTTTCTATGCAGCCCTCACAATACTTCTATCACCAACTTCAACGACCGCTCTCATCGTCTTTGTCGTTGCCTTGGCTGGTGGATGATGGTGAGTAGCCCGGTGCAGTGGGGGAGTAGCTTGCACTAGGGCTGCACGGCAAAATTTGATACTACGTCAACACAAATGATATCTTCCATGAAAAGTAAATGACATATGCCAGATATTGCCATAACTCACCTGTAATTTGGAGAGGTTGGGCTATAATCTGGGCTAGGCCCTCCAGAGGTGTTGAACGGGCTACAAAGGGTCAAACTCACGTGTCAGATGATTTGCTAACTAACTAGAAGGAATCATAGAACAACTGTGCAAAAATGTTAAAATAAAGCACAACCATCTAGAGCAACAGAGTATGGAATCTGAATGGGGCTCACCTGGTTGGGCTATATGATGGACTTGGTTGCGAATATGATGGCGAAGTAGGCGAGTAAGATGAGGGGCTGTGAAATTAGGAATAAAACCACATATAAGCACCAACACAAAGATGTATGCACAGATTACTGAAGAATGCAATATTATGGAAAGCAAAGCTCGCAGCTCTTTGAAGAATTGTAAGTACCTGTAGTTTGGAGATGTCTGACTGTATGGACTCAGCCTTGGGCTGCTTGGAGAATAAGCATGTGAAGGGCTGTACTTCGCCGATGAAGGATTGTAGCTCGGTGAAGTCGGGCTGTAGCTCGGTGAAGTTGGGCTGTAACTTGGTGATGTCGGGCTGTAACCAGGAGAAGTAGGGCTGTATGCAGGCGAAGTAGGGCTGTATGAGGGAGATGTAGGGCTGTATGATGGAGATGTTGGACTGTATGAAGGAGATGTTGGGCTGTATGACGGAGATGTTGGGCTATATGAAGGAGAGGTAGGGCTGTATGAAGGTGAGGTAGGGCTATAAGATGGTGATGTTGGGCTATAAGATGGTGATGTGGGGCTGTATGCAGGAGATGTAGGGCTATATGCGGGTGAGGTAGGACTATAAACTGGGGAAGTGGGACTGTAACTTGGAGAGGTGGGACTGTAACTGGGTGAGGTTGGGCTGTAGCTTGGAGATGTCGGACTATAGCTGGGAGATGTAGGGCTGTAACTTGGTGATGTGGGCGAGTATGATGGACTGGTGGGTGAGTATGATGGACTGGTGGGAGAGTAAGTCGGACTAGTTGGACTATAAGTAGGAGAACCTGGTGTATATGATGGTGATGTAGGACTATAGTTTGGTGATGCAGGGCTGTATCCAGGCCCAGGGCTAAAGTTCGGAGAAGATGGACTGTATCCCCCAGAGGATGGGGAGTAACCACCTGGTGAAGGGAGAGGTGAGAACTGCATATGCCCAACATATGGCGAGAAGGAGGCATCTGTATTAATGGGGGAAGCCCTGATGTTTGGACTGAGCAGATAGCTTGGCGACATCATTCCTTCATGATACGGTGTCCCAGAGATAGGTGAACGTGCTGGAGTCATGCCAAAGTCCAAACCTTCCACATAGCTTGGAAGTTGAAGTTCAATGGCCTGCTGCAGCATTTGGTCATTCAGATATAATGCACATCCTCCAGTACCAATAGGAGCAAGCTGGCCAAGCATAATGTTCTCCGTAACACCTCTCAGATAGTCAGATTCAGCATATACAGCAGCATCAAGCAAGATATCCACTGTTTCTTCAAAAGAACATCTCATAAGGGGCCCTGTGTCATTGCGATTGATACCATGCCTTGTAATTGCCATCAGGTGACCTCTGTATGTCATTGTATCACAAAGAATGGCCAGATGCCTGTAGTTCACATAGGATCCATCAAATGATATGACAACCCGAAGTTCATCCAGCAAAGCTCGACGCACAGCCTCGATACCAAGAACTTCAATCACTTCAATCAAATGGTTACTTGTTGTCCTTGTAGGATCAACATCCTCATGACACATAACAGCCAAAAGATTGACACCTTCAGTATCAAGCATCCATTCATTATCTGGTTTAAAACCCTCTCTTTCATCAAACTTATTGACTTTTCCATATTTGATGAACACCTTGTTGATATCTGGAATGCCTCGAAGAGCCATCTCTGTCAACATGTTACCCTCTATCTTCTTAAGGAAGACATCATCCTCAGCAGACTCATCTTGTATTTCTCCTTTTGGAGCTTCATCATTTGTGATGCGGATACGAAGGATGAGCTTGTCTGCATTGTCATCATTAAATATGCATGATAAGTCATCATCAAATTCATGGTTGATCTTCTCCGCAATATCAGCCATGCTCAACTTCTTATCAACCATCATCTCACGATTAAGCTCAATACGCAGCAGCCAAGGAGAAATCTTATCCGGGTCGATATCCTCATCAGGCATTTCATAATATGAACGCACAAACTCCACATCCTCTTCAATAATGGTTCCTAGAGGATCAGGGTCATACCATATCTCTGTGGCATGGGTAACACTCCGCAGAGTAGTGTACTCCAAAGCACACTGGACATTTTTAGCCAATTCTTTCTTCTTGCTCACCTCCGGCTTCAGGTAAACAGATAATGATGGAGTTTTTATTTTCTTGGCAACATTAATGATCTCCCTCAGCCTGGGAACTCCAAGAGTGACGTTCTTGGCACTGACACCAGCATAATGGAAAGTATTCAGAGTCATCTGAGTCGCTGGCTCTCCAATCGACTGTGCAGCAACACATCCAATCATTTCACCAGGGGCCACCAAAGATTGAAGGAACCTTGATTCAATTTCACCAATAACCCATTCAAAAGCTTCCTTTGTAAGCCTGTACTCCTTCAAGACTCTCTTGCTAGCAAATGTACTACGAAGCAGGATATTAAAGAACAATGTTGCATTTTTCTGAGCCTCAATGCTCATTGCATCATCACCAGGTACAACCTTAAGCCTTTCTTGCAGCTTATCAACCGCTTCCACAATTTCCATTGGGTGCATGTCAGAAGGTCTTCTAAAATCAATCTTGAATGTCTTCTGTGCATTCCAGATAAGCCGCTTCAGATTAACAGGCATAGGCCATGTATTATCGCCAGTCGTGGCAATCTCCGTACCAAGTTGGAGCCGATCAACTTCTAGCTTTTGAACCTCTGCCTCAAAGACATTTCTGAATTCCCGGATGGTCTTCAAATCATCAACATGTTCAGGCAGCATGTAGTTAGGCCTCCAATTCTCATCATCCAGCTCATAGCGGAACACATTGTCAAACTCAGTCTTCTTCATCTTCAAGGAATCCAACTTTTGTGATTCAATCCAAACAGCATCCATGCCATCTTCTCCATATAGGAACTGAATGACATCTCCCAATGAATTTCTTACAGTACCATCATATTTGACCATGATGTCCTCCATAGCTTTCACAAGTCTCCGCTGGATATAGCCAGTCTCAGAAGTCTTCACGGCAGTATCAATCAGACCTTCCCTACCACCCATAGCATGGAAGAAAAATTCTTGAGGTGTCAGCCCTCGAAGGTAAGAGTTCTCCACAAATCCACGACTTTCAGGACCATAGTCATCTTTTGTGAAATGTGGCAATGTTCGATCGATAAAACCAAATGGGATACGTTTGCCCTCAACATTCTGCTGTCCGACACAAGCAGTCATTTGTGAAATGTTAATGAAACTTCCTTTTGAACCGGCCGTCACCATGGCCTTCAAATTGTTGCTTTCAGACAAGCTCTTCTGGGCACTGCTTCCAGCATCATCACGGGCCTTGTTGAGAACCTGGAATAAAAAGAGAGTAAAGTAAAGCGCCTCAAACCAAAATACTCCATCCAGGTTTGTGTATTACACTGAGCACTATGACCAAGAAGAGAGAGAACCTAGCTGCCGTGACATAATAAAGCTTCTTTAGCCATTAAATAAGGAGTTTGTGTGTGGTGACCCGCGCAATATGGCATTCAACTAACGAGGCAAGGAAACTGACGCTTGGTTGCCCAACCAATCAGAGTGCAATTACTTTATGACACAATCTAGTTTTATTCGTGTTTACCAAGAACTGCTGGCAAGAGCAAATAAGCCTATCATTCTTAGATTTTCTTATTTTGCTAATATGCTTATCAATTGTGGATGGAGGGAGTACTGAATATTGTTTTACCCAAAGACCTAGAGAAAACAACAAAGTATAATGAAAGAAGAAAGCAATAGGTAGTCAGTACCTGGTTTACTCTGTTTTCAAAAGATTCCATCATGGTGCGTCCTGGTTCAGCTTCCAGTTGTTTGTCCTGTGCTTGTTTAATAAGCTCCTTCACATCATTCTTAGCTTTAGAGATTGTCTCATTAATCTTCTCCATGGTGGCTGCATCTGCAATGGTATCCCCAATTCCAATACTGAAACCATTTTGAAGAAGCCAGTAGTTGACGAGCCACTGTGTGTGACCTAAGAACTTGCGTGCAGCATCTGGACCGACCTCCTCCCTAAAAGAACAGGTTAAAATAAAGTTGCTTAGCTGAATGGAAAGAGTAAAAAAAAATTTATTAAATGCCTGTTTGGATTCACAGGTATATGAAAACTGCAGTATTTAAAGCACCATGAATGAAATCAGTGAGGGAGCTTGCAAGTTGCAACCGAAGTTTTAGGTGGACTGGTGGCCACAGCAAATGATAGATGAATTAGTATGGAATAATGGAAACATTAAATTAAGGAGTAACTAGTGAATTGACTCGAACATTACTGTTTAGTATAGGAGATTGATGAATTGTGCACGTCTGAAATTTTACAGAAAACCAAAAACCACAATTTATTGCAATACTCAGAAAACAACGTGCGGTTGGCAATGGCTGTAATCCATGGAGTATTTTCCATGAAAAATAGTTGTCTGGCTAAGTTCCCATCAGTGCAAAGAATAAACATGTTAGTGGAATTTCTGACCTAGTTTACTCAAAGTATTTTGCATAGCAATCCATGATATCTGTGCATTTACCTACCACACTTTGTTACATAGATGTGCTAATGGATTAAATAGTGCTCTTTTCTTTTTAAGCAACAATAAGATACAATCTAGACTCTCCATGCACGTCCAATTAATGTATAGTCGCATACCAATGAGACATAGACACAACGATATGATCTCAAATTCACAACACATGAGCGTGGCCAGAGCAGATTTTAAAACTCCAAAAATGCCACTGTGTTCATGATACTACAGTGTGCAAACAATGGTTCCTGTTTCATCTAAACACTTTAAAGTTTTTTATACTAGAGTGTCTTGAGAAACCCTGGTATTCGAAGAGAGCACCTACAAACAGGGCCTAAATTTTAATGCAACTTAAAATTGGAAAGTTAATAGAAGCAGGATTACCAAATAACATGTATAAGACTTCCACTAGATGTTCCAAGGGTCTTTTTGCAAAGTGTACCAGACAGAAGCTCTCCCTTCTCAATCCTGACCATAGTATCACCCGGTGTGATAAATCCAGTTTCTGTTTCCGCATGCCAGGCTGAAAACCGAATCAAATTAATTTGTTTCGGGATAATCAAGTTAAAAACTTGTTTCCCTGTCCAGATAGGCCTTGGTTTCAATATGGCAGGAGCAGGGACCTTTCCATCAAAATCCTCCCACCACATCAAAATGTTCATAAATACATCCTGCAATGAATTGTTAACAATGATGAGCGACAAAACATACTGCCGCAAAGGATAAAAAGGATAAATAAAGCTCCTTACTAACCTTTTCAATGAGAGTGTCCCTTTTAGTAATTTTGCGACACCCAAGCAGTGTGTCCTGGACAATACCCATGACAGGCCTATTTGATTGTGGAGATACAATGCATTTTGGCACCATCATCAATTCTAGCACTTCAGCCCGTGTCTCAAATGACTGGGGGACATGCATATTCATTTCATCCCCGTCAAAATCAGCATTGTATGGGGAAGTGACAGACAAATTCAACCGGAAAGTTGAGTAAGGCATAATCTTGATTCGATGCCCCATAATAGACATTTTGTGAAGACTTGGTTGCCGGTTGAAAAGAACAAAATCACCGTCATTGAGATGCCTCTCCACCTGAGGTAAACAGGCATGACATGATTAAATTAAAAAGAAACTATAAAATATAATAAAATCTGAGCTACAATGAAACTGGTTCTCACCTTGTAACCAAGCTCCAAGTGTTGATCACTGCTTTTCTTCACATAACGAAGATCAAGCCTCTGGCCATCTTCTCTGATGATGTACTTTGCACCTGTTTTTCCAGGAGGAGGGTGTGGCCCATATTCAACAAGTTCTTTCAACCTGAAATCGATGGATTTAGCTGCAATTGATAAGCAAAAGAATGGTAGTCATAACATATCTGACTGACAGAAAACTTGTTTACCTCTCAATGTTATACGGGGTGACAGTTTCTGGATATGTCAGGTTCAAAGCAATACTCCATGGTACACCTAACTCATCAATGTTAATATTTGGATCTGGGGTGATAACTGTGCGGGCTGAGAAATCAACACGCTTGCCCATCAAGTTCCCTCTAATACGGCCTTCTTTTGCCTTAAGCCTGCTGCAAATTGATTTAATAGGCCTTCCTGAGCGCTGAGTCGCCTGGATATCCCAGTAAAGAAAAATGATAAGTAAACTTATCCTGATATTCATATTCCAGTAAAAAAAAATGATAAGTAAACTTATCCTGATATTCATAGGTAGCAAGCAATAAGTAACCTTCAAGATTACTCACCCTTGGTTGGCCAGGAAGTTCATTATCAAAGTATGTTGCAATGTGAAATTGCAACAACTGAGCAAACTCTGTTATAATGTGAGCTGGAGCTCCATTTCTCTCTTGTCTCCTCAAGTTCTCATTATGCCGTATTATCATAGCTAGTTGATGAGTCAAGTCATCCTGACAAAGGAGAATAACAATAAAAGTAAGTTACAAAGAGATTATGAATTCATCAATGCAACAAACATTGGAAACATAACAGCTGTAGTGCAATTTGGCTCACCTCACTTCTAGAAGAGGTGTCCATCATAACAGATGGTCTAACAGGGGGTGGGGGAATTGGAAGAACTTGAAGTATCATCCAATCAGGACGGGCATATTTGGGATTCAGGCCCAACAAAAGACAGTCCTCGTCACTTATACGCTTAAGAACATTAAGGACCTGAACAAGAAATGCCAGGCAAGGGATCAAATGGTTACAAAAACACTCTTAACATTCTAAGGATAGCTGCATAGAGAACTTATTATAGAAATACCCGCTCAGCGGAGAGGATTTGTTTTCGCTCCACTGGCTCAGGTAGTTGCTCTTGGTCATCTGTTTTCTTCTTTGACGCTTTAAACTCTGCAACCATCTTCATACCATCAACAGTAATACTTGGCTGCTGGGCACCACAACCACCTCTTTTCTTCACAGGCTCATCAGTATCTTGCTCTTGAACATCAAGATCATCACCACCTGCACAGACCTTTTTGCTCTTGCAAGCATCATAAATTCTCTTCAACCTATTCTTCGGATTTCTAATTTTCAGAGCCTGCTTGAATTTGGTATCATCCTGCAAGCAAAAAGAGGATGCGTGATAAATTAAAGGAGAAGAATTAAGCAGCAAAAAATGCATGTGATGAGGAAGTATCATGGTCAAGAATGCGAGAACTAAATCAACTTGAGAAAGACATCAAACTTGGTACATGGTCAGGTTCCATAGTTACGCTTGTTTTACATGAAATAACAAAAATATTTTTGCTAAGCAGGCAGCATGATAGATGAAAAATATAAATAGACTTGATGCATTAGGGTCTAACCTTCAATATTATCCTATTTGATCAAAGAAAAAAAAATCTAGTCAGATAATGCACCTTAACAAATTATATAAGACGAGTTAAACTAATTCCAATTAATATGTTAAGAGTGATAACAAGTTAATGGTTGGATTGGTAAAGAAGCAAGAAAAAAGGAGCAATCAACAAGCAGAGCTGAATCCAGTGAAAAGACACCATTTTATCATGGTCCATTTGCATTAATTCTGAGAATAGAAAGGTTCATAGTGTCACAGTTTATGAGTTTAGCATCTCTCAAGTTAAAATTTGAAGTTCCTGCAATGTAAAGAAAGAAGTACCTCATCTGCAAGAATTTTAGAGCAGTTGAAGCAGACACAGCGCATAATAGAAAGTACAGTCTTGATGAAACCGATGTGGAACATGGGCTTCGCCAGCTCAAGGTGGCCAAAGTGGCCTGGGCACTCTGCCATCCCAGCCATGCATGTCTCGCACTTGATTTTCCGGTCGATAGTCCCCAGCCGAGGGTCACTGAGTCCACCAGGTTTCGGCTTCCCCCTCTCCATAGTCTCTGCATGCTCTATCTGAATCACAGACATTTGTCTCTACAAAATACACAGCGACATAACATCACTGTCAAACTTCATCACAGAAAAACTGTTCAGGCATAGCATATGCAACCAAATGCCTTTCATTGGAGCAAAGCTACAGAGCCCAAGAACTTAAACTGTTGAAACCCACTGACAAAAACTTCTAACTACTGTCATAATCTGCAGCACAGCATCCACAAAAACTAAGTGTGTATAGATATTATTCCAACTTTTAGTTGCAATTCAGTCAGGCTCATAATAGCAAATTAAGTTTACCACTATATTCATGTACAGATCTGCTTAAACAGCAAGGATCAAACAATAAGTCAAAACAGCCGCAGCTGCAAAGTTCAAGCTCTCTTTAATCATGCACCTCAAGGATCACAGTACCACATTTCGAGCAAAATGCTAAGTTCAAACTCAACAGTATCACAGTACAAGTGCTAAGCTCAGACCTAAGAGCCATGTATCTCCAGTCGCAGCAAGTTTACAGTACACATTAGGCTGCTCAAATTTTAGGGTACACAGAGTCCGTTCAGTTCTGCTGCACACATTCTAACTCCCCGAGTTCACAAACATGACCAAGGTCCAAACCCTCACGAGCTACAGAAAAAATACTCAATTGAACTCCTCGCATCAAACTAAGCTCATCTAGCAACCAAGCAATCCACCCAGCTACACCCACTCAAACTCAACCCTCCCGAATCAGTAACCAAACAGAGGCTGGCACGGGGAGGGGAGCAGGCGAGAGGTATTACGATCTCGTCGGGGCTCAGGATCCCGAACTGCACGAGGTGGACCTTGGCCACCTCGGCCGGCGAGTACGGGAACCGCGCGTCCATCCCGGCTCGCGGCGGCGCCGCCGCAGGGAACCACCGCCTCCACCTAGGGTTTCAAATCGAGGCGCCCCCCAACGTCCGCTGACCGGCGCTCGCCGCGCGCTCTCGAGCTCACGGTGCCGCGGTGTGAGTGAGTGTGCTTTTTGGCGGCTACGCCCGGCCGAATCGAGCGGATCGACCGACCCAAGCAGATCGCCCGCCTCCGCTGCGGCAGGGAGGAGAAAGGGGAATGGGGATGCCTCTGAGGAAAGGGTTGGGAATGAGGGGGTGGGGGTGTATTTATAGACGGAGCCTGCCTTGTGCGGACAGGAGAGAGGGGAGCCGCCTCTGGTGTGAGTGTCGTGGGCTGTTGGATGCGAGATGGGCGGTGGGAGGGGGCTTGTCTGGGGTCTGCCGTCTGCGCGTGGTCAACGATCACGGCTCGGTGACTGATGTAGACTGGATATAGCCCAGTGTAAGAGGCCCAGCCATTGCTTCCCCGTGAAACCCACCATAAGGCCTTTTTTTTAGAACGTAAGAATTTCACAAAATTTTTACATGAATTTTATATAAATTAGTTTAATTTTATAAAAAAAATGTAGAAAATAAAAAAAAATCTTTGTTTCAAAGGAGGTCTAAATCTTCTTCTACTAGAGGAAAATGATCTTTTTTAAGTGAAAAGATATGGTGTGAAGCACTCTCTCCATTTCATTTTATAAAAACTGAGCACGAAAATTAAAAAATTAGAAAAAGCGGGATGTTCATAAAACGAAGAGAGAGACAGAGTAAAGATGTATTGAGAAGAGAAAAATTTATCTCGAGAAAGAAAAATAACTTATAATTTAAAAAAACTTTAAACTTATAATCTGGGACGGAGAGAGCAGTAGTTTTTTTAACAGATATTAGGTACTACTCCTAGCATTTATCTTTTAAAATCCACACATGATAGTCATCCAAATAGTGTGGTTGCTTTTAATAGCTTGAACTCTTAATTATGGATTAATAAAATAGAACAATGAGCCATATATCCTCTTCGAACAACTCCAAGACTGCATGTTACTCCCCCCGTTATAAATTTTAGTAATGGAACCCAAAAAAAAATCCACTCATGGAACATT